>QJPP01005388.1:0-76928 GCA_003996215.1 Jaltomata sinuosa | reverse complement strand
AAATAAAATATAACGGAAATATACCAAACAACGGAGGAATAAAAATAGGCGGACATGAATAAAGCGGTCAAGGTCTGTGGTACCAACCTAATAAACCAACCCAAGGATGCCCATTAATACAATTTTATTTTATATATACGGAGTCTAAGGAAAATAAACCGTAACCTACCTGTCGTCCAACGACAAGCTGCTGGAACAACGATGTCCAAGCTCGAACCACTCCGAGAAAATCCAAAACTAAATTAAACTCGAATTCGGGCTTTTGAATAATTTAACGTAGATAATTGATTTTCTTTCGATGACCGAATATTGCATCAAAATAATTTTCCCTCAGCAATACTCGTTAGCGCACATAGAATCAACATGCACACAATATGATGAATGAAAGTTTATGTTGAAGAACGTGATCAGTATGTTGACAGCAAATTACATTTGCAAATTGTTCAATTGCTTAAATGAGTGGGCAGCATGCTTTGTTGAAATTAATTAAAGTGGGTGGGACATTTGGCATGGCAGGCCACGTATGGACTATGGTTTCCACTCCCTCCACTTCCACGTGGAGGTAGAGGTGGCAGCAAGATAATTTTTATCCCGTTAAATAAATATTCGGGTATTGTATAAATTCGTGGTAAAATAATATAATATTTTAAATATACCATAATTCATAGAAAATCATTTCCAATAAAACCTACTAGATTATAATAATAACTTTCAACATAGCTAAATTTACTATCTCCGTTAAAATATTATGGAGTATAAAAACTTTACAAAATAAATACGTATACACTTATATCGTATCAAATATATTTTTCATAAACCTTTAAAATATTTTGAAAAGGCAATAATAATATAATTTTTACCAAAATTCAACTTTTAAATAAATATTTCAAATACACGCACGATGCTAATAAAGTTCTTAAGTTTAGGCTCGTAATTCGCCTACGCACGATTTCGATACTCAAGAATTCTCTCGGGATCCTCCCTTATTTTTTTATAACTGTTTCGGAACTGAAATGGCATTTTAAAACGTGACGTCGAGGCTTAAATCGCGTTTAACCCGACCCGGTTCGCGACCCGGTTCGCAACCCGTTTTCTGCCAGACAGTCCGCGGTAAAACAGTCATAACTCTTTACTCCGAGATCAGTTGGACGTGAGGTTTTGTGCGTTGGAAACTAGACTCGTAGACCTTCGATTTGGTATTTCGGGGGACTTCTAACTCTTTATATACTGGGAGAAAAGCCCTGACACATTTGACCCAAAGTTCAGAAAATTTGTTAAAGGTCTTACGATATCTTTTGTCGATTTGCTTGACTTCAAAACTCAAACGTGGAAATGACCGGAAGGGTCATTACAGTTTGAGTTCCGAGTGAGTCAGACTCATTTCGAGCCTTTGAGTTCCTTTTCGTTAGTGTTGACTTGGGTCAATATTTCTCCAAAACGACTTCGTATGGAAGTTTCGTTGATTCTATTGAGTCTGGAACATTGTTTTCACTCTATTAGAATTATTGGGTTTTGAATATCGGTTTCCAATTGTGCCCGAAATGCCCCGTTGTGTTTTTTTTAAATTTAAGAAAATCAGTTGCGACCAGTGCTATAAATATCTGGAAATTCATTTTTTCCAGCCACTTTACTCACTCTAAACTCATTTTTCTATCTACCGAAATTTCTCTTGATCATTTCTAATCCTTGGAGAATCAATTGCTTGTGGATTTTTCATGTTTTTTCGATTCTTGGTATGTCATCTTCCCCACTTTTCTTTTTAGCTTCCCTTGGATTTAATATCCTCCATTGTTTCCCCTACCAAAGCTTGGAAATTCTTATGTAGTGGCTACCCGTAGCTCGTGCATGCTTCGTGGAAGTAAAGGATTGTCCGTCTCGGCTTGAAATTCCATCTTTGTGGTAAGTAATTCTTTCCCAATTTCCATTTTTATTTTCGAAATTTCCATTCTTTAATCCCCAACTTGGGCGGGCTGTTTGGTGCCCTTCCCTTGTCCAAATGTGCTCAAATTTGGAGCATTCCTTCTTGGCATCATTGGGGTCATCGTGGTTCTTTTTGTTTTTGGTTTTGGGTTGTGGCCCCCACGGTCCTTCTTTTGACTCAAATATCGACCCGACTACAATTGTAGCAATATGGGTATCGTTTGACTCATCTTAATATTTTATTCATGAATTTGATAGTTTGATTCTCATTGAGAGCTTCTCAGAGCATCTCGGCCTCGAATATCGTCATTCCCGCAGCTTGTCCTCAGACGACAGGTAGGTTACGTCTTAACTCCCTAGACTTCACATATATCAGGTAAAATTGTACAAGTTGGCATCCTTGGGTTGGGTTATTATGCTGGTACCACAGACCTTGATCACTTTTCCATGATTCGTCCGATTACTTTCCTCCGTTGTGTGTAGTATTCCTATTAGTTGATATATTTATTACCCTTGTGACCCCGTGAGGTCTTGTTGACTCTGGAACATAGAAGGTGGGATTATTGCAAATGTCCACGAGTCCCGGACATAGAAATATCCTTCTAGGCTGGTTATACTTGTTGAGTAGCTTCGGAGCATGTGCAGGGCCGTTAGGTTGATTGTGGGCTGCCGGGTAGCTATTTGGGTTGATCATATCATTTCCATGCATATAAAGAGGGTTTTCCACGTTTTATTATGGTTTTTGGCTTTGGGCCTATGGAAACTAATTTTCTAAACCTTGCATGGCCTCGAGGGCCCGTTTTCAATGAAATTGGATTTGAAAATGATTTGACTTGATACGTGGATCTTCTTGGGGTAAAAAAAGGTTAAAAATATAGTTTTATCATGATTTACTACTATTGCTAGACTCAACCGGGTTAGAGTGCTAACTGAGTTTTCTTACTGATTTGAAATGATATCAGGCTCGGCCAGGTCGAGCATCTAAGATGTTTTTACTATTGTTTTAGACCCGGTTGTGCCCGAGTACCCTTGGACAGGTTTTTGAGACATATTTTTCACTGCTTTAGTCCTAGGCAGGGTCTAGGCATGCAATTTGAGACTTAGCCATTAGCTTGAACACGGACTCAATTCCGAAGGACACATTTTGATTCTGAGTTTTACTATAGGGTCCGGGACCTCCATGGACCTTGCCGCTCTGGGCCTGAGGCTTTGGGATGCGTGTGTCGGGGGGAAAGGTATACAGTGGAGTAGAGGTATACGGCCTGTGTCCTTCCATGGAACCTTCTTTCTAGGCCCGATCAGCACCGAAGGAGGTACATACAGAGGTTCTATTTCACCTTGAAGTTTTCATGCATCATATCATTCATTCTTTGAGATACCACCCTTATTTGCCATGTGTTGATTGTACGCTCTGGTAGTATGGGATGTCAGAGTGTTTGTTTTCACTTGATTGCTTTCCTCGGTTGTATGGGAGGCCGAGGGACTATAGGTAGACTCTTGTCACTTTATTCCGATATCGTTCCCTATTACGGTCGAGTATGAGTGTGATTACTATGGTTATGAGTTCCTGGTTTGAGTTTGTATGACTATATTGAGTATTAACTCTTGTATGTCGAGCATGTCTACCTTTATTCTTCTCTCCCTATTCCTTAAACTTTAGGTTATCGGTATATTGCCCATTATTAGAACTTATTTACATATATATTATTTTGCGAGGATCCCAGGTGTGTCGTCCTTACTTTCACCTGTTCCTGTTGTGTGTATATATTCTATTTGCTAGCCTTGTACGTTGCCATCTGTTGTCTTCCCTCTAGCTAGATCTTGTGTACATTTTCATTGATTTATGTGACTGATTGTTTCTACCCTGTCTGCTATTGCTCTTGTACTTTATATGTGCCAAGTCAGCCTATGATAACTACTGGGTACGTTGTTCTTTGCATTTGGTCCTCACCCTACCCTCTGCATCTTCTGGTGCTGATCCTAGCGTGGGCTATCGCCGTTAGCGCATCAAAGACTCATGTGGGGTGTAGTTTTTTGATCATCCAGGCTGAGGGTGAGCTCTTGGCATTCAGAGCTTGACTTCAGTTATCCTTGGTGTATTTTGTACTCTTATAGTTTCGGAGACATTGTGTATATATGACTTTTGGACCTTTGTATTCCTGATGTAGTTTGGCTCTTATACGCTTTGATACCAGGTTTTGGGTTTGGCTTATTTTCCGCATTTTATATGTATTACTCTTGATATCAATTTTCTTCTCCTTATGCCCTTGCTTTCGCTTATTTACCGAATATTCTGCTTAAACTGTTAGAAGGTAGCCCATAACTAACCATTCTGGGCCACGTGGATTTGTTCGCCTAATGGGGGGTTGTAGGTTCAATCATGACCGAGAAATTGAGTCATGACAACTTGGTATCAAATCCCTAGGTTTATCGGTGTCATCGGTATAGGAGCTATTGTCTAGTAAAGTCTTGCGGATCAGGGCGGAGACATTCGTACTCAATCTTCGGGAGCCTATAGTGACATCTTAGGAAAATTGACTGTTCTTGTTCATCTTTCGTGCGTAATATCCTTGAGAGTTTCTAGAAATATCACTTATTCTGGTTAACTCTTCCGCAGATGGTTCGTATGAGATCTTCAGCTTTTGGCCGAGGAGAGACTCCTACCCCTGCACCTCTGACTCCAGCTGGTGGCTGGGGTGGTCGCCGGGGTAGAGGTAGGGGTCGAGGGTTCCCCATAGCAGTGGCACCTGCTAGAGCTGCTAGAGTTGAGGTAGAGCTAGAGTTAGCTCCAGAGTAGCAACATGTAGACCCGAGGATAGCCCAGGTACCACCAATTTCAGTACCAGTTCAAGCATCAGCTTCTGTGCCTGCTTCAGCTCCAGCTCAGTCTTCAGATATTCAGGGTTTGTTACTTCAGCTTCTGGGTATGATTGGAGAGAGACCTTCAGAGGCAGCACAGACATCCACTCAGAGGGCAGCCCTGGGTGTTCAAAGTTTAGAAGCACAACTTGCTACTGTGGCTCCCCGTGCTGAGGTTGTTCCAGTTCTATCGGTTGCCCAGCTTCTTGCTTCTCGCCCTACTATGACAGAGACGGAGCAAAAGGTATTGGGTAGGTTTCTAATATTGGCACTACCGAGACTCACTGGTACACAGGGTCAGGACCCCCATTACTTTATCACTACCTGTGAGGAGATGTTACACCATTTAGGCTTATTCGATACTCACGGGGTTGGATACACTTCATATCAGCTGGAGGGTCCAGCGAAGTTATGGTAGAGGGAACATGTTTCTTGCAGGCCTTCTACATCACCTTCTTTGACCTGGTATGAGTTCTATGAGGCCTTTATGGACAAGTTCTTACCACAGAGCGATCGAGAGCATCGGAGGGAGGCGTTCACTAGACTTTCTCAGGATACTATGACCGTCTCGGAGTATGAGACTCAGTTCCATCAGCTTGCTCCATTTGGAGCCATTATTATGCCTACTGAGGCTGACGGAGTTCGTAGATTTCTTTGGGGGCTATGGAGAGAGTTTAGAGAGCCTGCATAGATACTAGTTGCTAGTGGTCGGTCATTCCAGGCCATTGCAAACTATGCCCGCACAGTTAAGGATTCGCGTCGTCATGACATCAGGGCCAGAAATAAGAGACCTCGACATCAGGGTAGTTATATTGGTTCTAGGCATAGTGGTAGAGGTTCAGGCTAGTAAAGCCAAGGTTATCAGCCACAGCAACATCAGGGTCAGTCTAGCCGACCAGTACATGTGTCACTTCAGGCTTTTGGTTCTCAGTTTGAGTAGGGTCAGGACAGTCAGGGCAGTCAGCGAGGTCACAGTGGTCAGCCGTCAAGAGGTACAGATTCTGGGACATCATATTGTGGTGGCCATTTGGGTTCTGCTAGTTTATCTCGATCGAGTAGGTCTTCAGAGGCTTGCTATACTTGTGGTGTGGTTGGTCACTTTGCTAGAGATTACCCCCAGCAGGGTACAGTTCATCTAGCTGAGCTGCTACTAGCAGTTTAGCCTCCGGTTAGAGAGGGAGGTGGTCAGTCTAGGGGTGGTGCCCCATGTGGCAGAGCAGGTGGTAGGGATGGGAGTCAGGAAGGTGGAGGTAGTCATCAGTTCTATGCAGTCCCTGGGAGATCGGAGGAAGAGGCCTCGGATGTTGTGATCACAGGTAGGATTTTTGTATGACGTCAGCCAGCTTATGCTTTGTTTGATCTCGAATCCACTTATTCGTATATATCTGCCTACTTTCTGCCTTGTTTGGGGTTGGCTAGTGAGCCATTGTCTATTCCTGTTTCTGTATCGACCCAAGTAGGAGATTCTTTAGGAGTGGATCGGTTTGTGAGATTATGTGTGATATCTGTTGGTGATTTTATACACTTGGGCTAACCTGATGATACTTGATATGTTTGATTTCTATATGATACTGGGCATGGACTGGTTATCCCCTCACCGTGCGGTTTTGGATTACTATGCCAAGACCGTTACCATAGCCATGCCCGGTGTATCCCCGGTTGTGTGGAAGGGTTCTGTTAGCCATGCACCATCTGGGATCATTTCTTATCTTCTAACTAGGAAGATGATATTCTGTGGGTGTTTAGCTTATCTAGCATATGTCCGAGATGCTAGTGCTAACCCTACATCTCCTGAGTTTGTTCCTATGGTTAAAGTCTTCCTAGATGTGTTTCCTATTGACCTGCCAGGCCTTCCACCTCAGAGGGATATTGATTAATCCATTGAGTTAGAGCCATGATGGCTCCTGTTGAGTTGAGAGAGCTTAAGGAGTAGCTCAAGTATTTATTAGCTAAGGGGTTTATTAGACCGAGTGTGTTCTTGGGGTGCTCATGTTCTCTTTGTGAAGAATAAGAATGACTGTGAAGAATAGGTATCCGATGCCCGGGATGGATGACTTATTTGATCAGCTTTAGGGTTCTGCCATGTTTTCTAAGATTGATTTGAGGTACGGCTACCATCAGTTGAGGATTAGGGCAGAGGACATCCCTAAGACAGCATTCTGGACATATTACGATGACTATGAGTTCCTGGTTATGTCTTTTGGGTTGACTAATGCCCCAGAAGCCTTTATGGACTTGATGCATAGCGTGCTTAGTCCGTACCTAGATCTGTTCATGATAGTCTTTATTGATGACATTCTGGTATACTCCCGTAGTAAAGACGGGCATGAGCAGCACTTGAGGATTGTACTTCAGACTTTGAGAGATCATCGACTTTATGCCAAGTTCTCAAAGTGTGATTTTTGGCTAGAGTCAGTTGTATTCCTAGGACACGTGGTGTCTAAGGATAGGATTGGGGTTGATCCGGGTAAGATTTTTGTGGTACGTGATTGGCCTAGACCTACTACTCCGACCAAGGTTCATAGCTTTATTGGGTTAGCTGGGTATTATAGATGGTTCATCGAGGGATTTTCTTCCATAGAAGAACCTTTGACTATGCTGACTTGGAAGGATGTTCCATTTTAGTTGTCCGATCAGTGCGAGGATAGCTTCTAGAGGATTAAGGCTTTATTGACTTCAGCTCCAATTTTGACTTTGCCGGTTGAGGGTCAGAGTTTCTTTGTTTATTGTGATGCTTCATGGGTTGGTCTTAGTTATATGCTGATGCAGCAGGGTCGAGTGATAGCATATGCATCGAGGCAGCTAAAGGGTCACGAGCGCAACTACCCCACTCACGACTTAGAGTTAGTGCTGGTATTCTTCGTGCTCAAGATCTAGAGGCACTATCTATATGAAGTTCATTATGAGATATTCACCGACCATTATAGTCTTCAGTACTTTAGAGTCCACGTTAGCTGAAGTTACGGCAGAGGAGATGGATTGAGTTGCTGAAGGAATATGATTTCACTATTTTATACCATTCGGGCAAAGCAAACGTGGTAACGAATGCCTTGAGTCGAAAGGTGGTGAGTATGGGTAGCCTAACTTCACTTTCAATTTCTGAGCGACCGTTGACCTTGGACATCCAGTCCTTGTCTAACTATCTTGTTAGGCTTGACTTATCGGATCTAGGCAGAGTTCTTTCAAGTGTTGAGGCTCGCTCTACTCTAGTTGATCAAATTCAGAGTCGACAGTTCAAGGATCAGAGTTTATGTGACCTTCGTGATCAGGTAGTTCGGGGTGAGGCCAACCTGGCTACTTTGGGTTCTAATGGTATTCTGAGGTTTGATGGTCGACTTTGTGTCCCGAGGGTTAGTTATTTGATACAGTTGATACTCTGTGAGGCACATTGTTCTAGATACTCCATTTATCCAAGCGCAACAAAGATTTACAGAGATTTGAGATAGCTCTACTTGTGGAGTGGTATGAAGCGGGATATGGTAGGTTTGTATCTCGGTGCTTGAACTATCAGTAGGTTAAGTTCGAGTACATGAGATCGGGTGGCTTAGTGCAGTAACTTCCCATTCCTGAGTGTAAGTAGGAAGCTATTACTATAGACTTTGTTTTGGTTTTCCTCGTACTACTCGAAGGTTTGATTCCATTTGGGTGATAGTTGATAGGCTAACTAAGTCAACACATTTCTTGCCGATTCAAGCTTCCTATGTGGCAGAGAGGTTAGCTCAGATCTACATTCGTGAGATTATACGGTTGCACGGGGTCCCAGCTTCTATCATTTCAGACCGCAGAACTCAGTTCACATCTAGTTCTGGAGAGCTATACTGAGGGATTTGGGTATGGAGGTTCACCTTAGTACTGCTTTCCACCCTCAGACAAATGGCCAGTTCGAGAGGACTATTCAGGTCCTGGAGGACATGATTCAGGCTTGTGTTCTTGACTTTGGAGGCTCATGGGATCAGTTTGTGCCATTGGCTGAGTTTGCGTATAATAATAGCTTTCATTCTAGCGTTGGCATGGCACCCTTTGAGGCTTTGTATGGTAGGCGTTGTAGATCACCCATTGGTTGGTTTGATGGGTTAGAGTCTAGACCACGGGGTACAAATTTACTTAGAGATTTCTTGGACCGAGTTTGTTTGATCTAGGACATACTTAGAGCAACCCAGAGTAGGCAGAAGAGCTATGCCAATCGTAGGCTTCGTGCCTTGGAGTTCAGTGTTGGTGACCAGGTCTTCCTCCGAGTATTGCCCGTGAAGGGCGTGATGAGATTTGGTCGGGGGGGAAACTTAGCCCCAGGTTTATTGGGCCATTTGAGATTCTATAGCGGATTGATAGTGTTGCCTACATGTTAGCCTTGTCTCTAATGTTTTCATCTATTCACCTAGTTTTCCTTGTTTCGATGTTGCACCGGTATGTGCCTGATGAGTCTCATGTGTTGTATTGGGATTCGCTTAAGTTGCATGAGAGTTTATCATTTGTTGAGGAGCCGATAGCTATTCTGGCCAGAGATATCAGGAGGTTGAGATCTAGGGAGATTCTGATTGTGAAAGTGTAGTGGAGGCATCATAAGGTCGAGGAGGCTACCTAAGAGACCGAGAGTGAGTTGTGTGCTCAGTATCCACAGTTGTTTGAGCCTTCAGATACTCTATTTTTTTGAATTTCAAAGACGAAAGTATTTTTAGTAGTGGATGTTGTGATGACCTTTCTGGCCATCTTCGCATTTTTGCATTTATTGCACTGTTAGAGCCTTCCTATAGCGGCCCCAAGTAATTTATGGCTTGCTGGGACCAGTAGTTTGGTGCCCTGGTCGTTCGTTTGGTCGTTTTAGCCGTTCGCCTATTTTAGAGCTTTAAACTTAGAATATCTTTAACTTTAGTCAACATTCTTAGCTAACGTGCTCGGAATTGAATTATGACAGTTCTGTTAGCTCCGGAGCGATTAGACCTTTAGTTGAGGCTTGAGTATGTCTGGTGTGGGGTTTGTAATATTTTCTCAGTTTTTAGGCTATTTGGAGCTGAAAGTGTAACTTTGGGTGACTTTCGATGATCAGAGTGTCAAATTCAAAATTCGACGATTCCATCAGCTCCATAATGTTGAGTTTGGGCTAGGAAGATGGTTGGTTCGGATTCTGGGTGAGTCAAACTCATTTCGAGCCTTTGAGTTCCTTTTCGTTAGTGTTGACTTGGGTCAATATTTCTCCAAAACTACCTCGTATTGAAGTTTTGTCGATTCCTTTGAGTTCGGAATGTCGTTTTCACTCTATTAGCATTATTAATTTTTGAATATCAGCTTCTGATTGTACCCGGAATGCCCCATTGAGTTTTTTTAAAATTGAAGAAAATCAGTTGCGGCCAGCAACTATAAATAGCTGGAAATTCATTTTTTCTAGCCACTTCTCCTCACTTTTCTCACTCTAACTCATTTTTATCTCTACTTAAATTGGTCTTGATCATTTCTAATCCTTGGGGGATCAATTGCTTATGGATTTTCCGTGTTTTTCCGATTCTTGGTAAGTCATCTTCCCCACTTGTCGTTTTAGCTTCCCTTGGATTTTCTTAATTTCCTCCATTGTTGCCCCTACCAAAGCTTGGAAATTCTTATGTAGTGGCTTCCCCTAGCTCATGCATGCTTCTTGGAAGTAAAGGATTGTCCGTCTCGGCTTGAAATTCCATCTTTGTGGTAAGTAATTCTTGCCCAATTTCTGTTTTTAATTTTGAAATTTCCATTCTTTAATCCCCAACTTGGGCGGGCTGTTTCGGTGCCCTTCCCTTGTCCAATTGTGCTCAAATTTGGAGCATCCCTTCTTGGCATCAATGGGGTCATCGTGGTTATTTTCATTTTTAGTTTCGGGTTATGGGCCCCACGGGCCCATTTTTGACCCAGATGTCGACCTGACTATAATTGTAGCAATATAGGTATCGTTAGATTCATCTTAATATGTTATTCATGAATTTGATAGTTTGATTCTCGTTCGGAGCTTCTTGGAGTAGCTTAGCCTCGGATATCATCGTTCTCGCAGCTTGTCATCGGACGACAGGTAGGTTACAGCTTAACTCCCTAGACTTTGCATATATCGGGTAAAATTGTACTAGTTGGCATCCTTGGGTTGGGTTATTAGGTTGGTACCACAGACCTTGACCTCTTTTCCATGATTCATCCTATTACTTTCCTCCGTTGTGTGTCGTATTCCTATTAGTTGATATATTTGTTACCCTTGTGACCCCGTGAGGTCTTGTTGACTCTGGAACATAGAAGATTGGATTATTCGGAATGTCCGCGAGTCCCAGACATAGAAATATCCTTCTAGGCTGGTTATGCTTATTGAATAGCTTCGGAGCCTGTGCAGGGCCGTTAGGTTGATTGTGGGCTGCCAGGCAGTTATTTGGGTTGATCATATCATTTCCATCCATATAAAGAGGTTTTTCCATGTTTTATTATGGTTTTGGCTTCAGGCTACGAAAACTTATTTTCTAAACCTTTTATGGCCCCGGGGGGCCGTTTTCGATAAAATTGGATTTGGAAATAATTTGACTTGATACATGGATCTTCTTGGGGTAAAAAAAGGTTAAAAATATGTTTTTATCACAATTTACTACTATTGCTAGACTCGACCGGGTTGGAGTGCTAGCTGAGTTTTCTTACTGATTTGAAATGATATCAGGCTTGGCCGGGTCGAGCATCTGAGATGTTTTTACTACTGTTTAAGACTCGGTTGTGCCCGGATACCTGTGGAAGAGTTTTTGTGACATCTTTTTCACTGTTTTAGTCCTAGACAGGGTCTAGGCAAGCATATTTGAGACTTAGCCACTGGCTTGAACTTGGACTCGATTCCGGAAGATATGTTTTGATTCTGAGTTTTAGTATGGGGTCTAGGACCTCCATGGACCTAGCCGCTCCGGGCCTGAGGCTTTGGGCTACGTGCGCCGAGGAGAAAGGTTATACGATGGAGTAGAGGTATACAAGCTATGTTCTTCCATGAAACCTTCCTGTTGAGCCCGATCGGCACCGTAAGAGGTACATACAGAGGTTCTATTTCACCCTGAGGTTTTCATGCATCATATCATTCATTGTTTGAGATATCACCCTTGTTTGTTGTGTGTTGATTGTACACTCCTGTAGTATGCGATGCCGAAGGTTTTGTTTTCACTTGATTGGGTTCCTCGGTTGTATGGGCGGTCGAGGGACTGTAGGTAGACTCTTGTCACTTTACTCTGATATCGTTCCCTATTATAGTCGAGTATGAGTGTGATTACTATGGTTATGAGTTCTTGGATTGAGTTTGTTGGACTAGATTGGGTATTAAATCTTGTATGTCGATCATGTCTACCTTTATTCTTCTCTCCCTTTTCCTTATACTTGAGGTTACCATTATACTGCCCATTATTAGAACATATTTACATATATACTATTTTGTGAGGATCCCAGGTGCGTCGTCCTTACTTACACCTGTGCCTGTTGTGTGTATATATTCTATTTGCTATCCTTGTATGTTGCCTTCTGTTGTCTTCCCTCTAGCTAGATCCTTTGTACGTTTTCCTTGATTTCTGTGACTGATTGTTTCTACCCTGTTTGTTATTTCTCTTTTCCTTTATATGTTCCAAGTCCGCCTATGATACTTACTGGGTACCTGTGCTTCGCATTTGGTCCTCACCCTACCCTCTGCATCTTCTGGTGCTGATCCTAGCGTGGGCCATCGCCGTTAGAGCGTCAGAGACTCGTGCGGGGTGCAGTTTTTTGATCATCCAGGCTGAGGGTGAGCTCTTGGCGTTCAAAGCTTGACTTTAGTTATCCTTGGTGTATTTTGTACTCTTATAGTTTCGAAGACATTGTGTATATATGACTTTTGGACCTTTGTACTCCTGATGTAGTTCAGCTCTTATATACTTTGATACCAGGTTTTGGATTTGGCTTAGTTTCCGCATTTTATATGTGTTACTCTTGTTATCTATTTTCTTCTACTTATGCCCTTGCTTCCTTTTATTTACCGATTCTACCGCTTAAACTATTGAAGGTAGACCATTACTAACTGTTTTGAGCTACGTGGATTGGTTCGCCTACTGGGGGGTTGTAGGTGTGATCATGACCGAGAAATTGGGCCTTGACAGGAGGCTCGGAGAAGCTTTATCAAATCTGAATAGGGAATCCAAACCAAAACAAATAATGTAGTTATTAGACACTGCGTCCTCACATACAAGTGAGCCCAGCAATGGAGATATGATGGATCCGAAAGGGATAGCTCAAGCTTATCTCCTCAACTAAAGAGAAGAGCTAGCATGCCCTTTCAACGGAATAAAGAGCATGCTACATTAAATGCCAAGGTTCCATTTTCAAGGGAGCAACTTCCAACAAGATAAATATGATTTTTAATATCCGATTAAAATTAAGTCTGCCACGTGTAGATACGTGTTAAATAAATAGAATTAGTAGTAAATTGAGTCAGCATTTTTAGATCCATGTAATGTTAATCTGCCACGTGTGGACAAATGTAAAATAGATAGACAAATGTAAAATAGATAGCCGTTGTAATTAGTCGAGTAAGCACTTCAAGGTCTATTTAAGACCTTCACTTTGTAAGAAGGAGGGCATTCAAAAATTTAGGAACTCACTTCCATATTGCCCACCTTTTCTCTCTCTGTACTCAACCTTTCCTTCTAGTCAATAAACATCTTTTGTAAGTACTTTCCTTACTGTTATTTTAATTTTTTTTCAAAATAGAAAACTTTTGTAGTATCTTGTTTGCACCTTTTGTTTAATTTTCTTACTGTTCTTTTGTTTGTTTAATTTTCCTACTATTGTTTTGCTACTGTTCTTTTTTAATATTTTCAAATTATATAATAATATTTTAATATTATATCTAAGATTCATTCTATGGTATCAGAGCCACAGTTGGCCAAGAAGGGTATAAGTATGAGTAACTAAATCTTTATACTATCCTAGAGCCAGTCAAAATTATGTTGCTCTTTAAATAATAATTTCATTGTGTAGTCTTTGCTGTTACTCTTCATCCACTTTCTTAGTTTTATTCTTTAAGTTGGGTAGCTGTTTAATCACGGTCTAGACATTGGCAAACTTGTATTCTCCGTTGTATTAGCTCTAGATTTTTCATGTATTAATAGGTCTGGTACTCCAAAACCTTCGTATCTTTTATCAAGCGCCATGATCGGCAATACCTGCAAATCTGTTATTTCAAATTGCTCTTTATTTGGAGTAATCTCTATGTTCCATTCTAGGGTTGTTGGGAGGACTGCCTGAGCGTACGTCTCTGGTGGCTTCATTTTGTAACTATCCTTGGTTTGGACAGTAATGCCTTTATTACCTGTTGAGGAGGAATCTTCCCTGATCACTGTTTTAAGAGGTTGTAATTTGGTCAAACTGGTTATAGGTTTTTTTAATGGTGAAGGAATGGTAGCTTTGGTCAAACAGGCTATAGGTTCTTTTAATAAAGGAATGGTAGTTTTTGGCAGATGTGGAAATTCTGCCAGAACTGAAAATCTATTCTCGGGTTTTGGTTTATTTCTTTCCTTAAAAGGTCTTTTCATTTTTTCTTCAGGTTTGAAGGTTTGGAATAGGGGCCTCTGAGGTCTTATTCCTGGGGTTCCGGGTCTCATTATTTCCCTGTAAAAAATCTCTTTTTAAAAAATCGGGGAGAAAATTATTTTCCCCTGTTATAAACTCTATTTGAAAATCAAAGTTGGATAATAAAGCTTGCCATCTAGCAAATATTTGTTTAGAAACTAAATTTTTAACATCTTTTTGTAAAACATCTTTGGCTGCTTTGCAGTCTACTCATAACAAAAATTCATTGTTTATTAAATCATCTTGAAATTTTGTAATACATAGTACTATAGCCAAAATTTCCTTTTTAATGGTACTATAATTTTTTTGGGCATTATTCTATAAACCTGAAGTGAATCTTACTAATTGTTCAGGGCTTTCTAGAGAAACTCTTTGTTTAAGGATGCCTCCCCTCCGTATCCTACATCTGAGGCATCGGTTTATACTATCATGAATGCCTCTGGATGTGGTATTCCTAGATACAGAAGTTTTTGAACTATTGATTTAATTTTTTGGATCGTCTTAGTCTGCTCTATTCCCCATGAGACTGGATCCTTCTTAAGACGCTGATAAAGAGGTTTATAAATCTGCCTAATATTTGGAATAAAATCAGCAACATAGTTAAGACATCCTAGGAATCTTTGGAGTTGCGTTTTATCAATTAACTCATCTGGAAATTTAGATGAGAACTCTATGGCTCTGCAAATGGGTTTATAGGTTCCTTGATATAAGTCATGACCAAAAAATCTAATAGCGGTCTAAAAAGGTTGAAATATGTTTAAATATGTTCCTTACTACTAACCCATTTGTTTAACAATTTTTAAAAAGGTTGAAATATGTTTATATATTAAAACATCATCTATATAAACTATAGAAATGTTACAATATTGATTGAATATATTTTTCGTAATATTTTGAAATTCAGATGGCGCATTTTTTAGTCCGAATGGCATTATATTCCATTCGTATTGTCCGAATTGTACATTAAAGACTGTTTTATATTTATCCTTTTCAGCGATTTGTATCTGCCAAAATCCTAATTTCATATCGAACTTACTATAAATATTAGCTTTATAGGTTCTTTTAAGAAGATCTCTTTTATTGGGTATTGCCACGACCGGATTTCTCAGGTCATGATGGCACCTACAACCCCCCAGTAGGCGAACCAATCCCCGTAGCCCAGAACAGTTAGTAATGGGCTACTACCTAACCAAAATCTCACAATAATCCGAAGTAAGCGGAAGCAGAATGTAAAAGTAGACAAAGCGGAAGCAAAATCAAATATATACATAAAGGAAGCTACACCAACCCCAAGACCTGGTATCGATAGTACAAAAGCTTCTTATAGAGTACAAGTGCTAGAAGTAAAAAAATACAATACAAATTGTCTCCGAAGGTACAAGGAGTAACAGTGCCAAAAGATGAGATACGGTCAAGCCCCGACCATTAGGCGCTCACCCAAGCCTCGAGTATCCACAATCTGCATGAGTCTCCAACACGATCAACGGCGAAATCTTAACTAATATCTGCACAGAAAATGCAGAAGTGTAGTATGAGCACCAAAACTACGGGTATTCAGTAGGTATCATCGGCTGACTGAGCGTATATGAGATATAAAAACAGTAAGTATCATATAGAAAAAAAGAAGTCACTGAAGCAATAAAGGAAGCACAAGGTGCTAGCACAGAGAATAGACAACCAAAAGCTACAAGTAAAACATTCTAGCACAGAGGATACAATTACACAAAACCACAGGTGAAGGAAAGGAGAATGCACCTGGAGTCCTTGCACAACAATATAAGTAAGTAAAGAGAGAGAGAGTTGAGAAAATGACGGTATACCGGTAACCTCAAGTAAATGAAAAAGATGAAAAGCAGTCTAACATACTCAAAATGGAATCAACAAGTATAAGGAAATCATAACACCAATACAATCACGTGATAGCATAAACCAGAAATCCCCTCACGAGTACAACCCTGGGACAAAATAACTAACCCATAATATCCGAGATCTACCACTCAACTCCTGACAAGAAAAGAACCAGAATTTCATACTCTGCTCAGAAGGCCACACAAAGGTGCCTCAATAAGATAGGACTCCCTAGCCCTCTCAATAATCAGAAATCCCACAACCGAAGCCTCAACAGGCTAACCATCACTAATCCTTTGATAACTGGGTGCCAAAACAAACTCTAAATAAATACATGAGTAAATATAATCTACCTACAGTCCCAACGGCTGCCCATACAGCCGAGGAACACAATCAAGTGAAAACAAACCGTCCGGCAGCCCATACAACTGGAGCATACACTGAACACACAGCAAACAAGGGTGGAATTTGAGTGAAATATGCATGATGATGATATGATGGAACCGTTAATAGTAACTCTGTATGCACCTCCCCCAGCACGCCCGGTGCACCGGCAGGAGGACCCATAGTGGGTCGTGCCAGCTATACCTCATCCTACCCCGTATACCCCTCCTCCAGCATTCTCGGCCCTTTGGCCAAGTCCTGGAATGGCAGGGCCCGTGGAGGTCCCTAACCACATATAGTAACGACCATGAAATCTCAAAGAATCAGAACCTCAAGGTACATGCCCAGAATCGAACCGAGTCTAAAAAAGTAGTAGTAATCTCAAAAGACCCTCTTAAAGGATACCCGTGGTTGTGCTCGTGTCTAGATAAGTGATCAAAGTCTCAGTAACCCTCTCAAAGAGTGCCCAGGGTGTGCCCGGGTCTAAAATGTTGTAAATCAAGTCTAGTGCTCCACCCGACAGAGACTAGTATCAGTAATAAAATTAAGTCTGGTGGTCTGCCCGGCAGAGACAAGTACTAGTAATAAAATCAGTGCAAAATCATCCAAAATCCCCTTTTCTATCATCAACCGTACCAAAAATGGGCCCCCGGGGCCATGCAGGTTTAGGAAAACCGTCTGTAGTGGCTCGCAGCCAAAACTGTAGTAAAACATGCAGGGTAAACCTTTTTCATTGATGATATGGTCGCACACAAATATAAAATTATCCCAACGGCTCATAATAATTCCTATCAGCCCTGCACAACATTAGCAGCTACTCAGCAGACATAACCAGCCTAAAAGGGTAATCTCTATGTCCGGGACTCGCGGACATTCCCCAAATATCCCACCATATATGTTCCAGAGTCAATACAAGGTCGCACAGGACAAGAGGGGTAATATACAATGCTACGTGAATACTACAAACAACATATGAATTAAACGGACGAACAAGGCGGACAAGGTCTGGGGTACCAACCTATAACAACCCACCCAAGAATGTTAATTAATGCATTTATAGCCTATATACAAAGATTTTAGATAGGGGAAGCCATAACCTACCTGTCGTCCGACGAATAGCTGCGAGGATAGCGTCATACAGGCTCGAACTGCTCCGAGAAGCTCTAAATCGTGAAACCACTATCAACACAATAATCTACACGTCAAAACAAGACTAACGATACCCATATTGCTAATATTTTAGCCGAATTGAAAATTCGGGTCACAAACAGGCATGTGGGTCCCGCAACCCAAAACCAAAAACAAAAAACACACATGTGTTCCTTACCATCCCGGGATCACATGCTCAAAAAATGAGTAGAAACAGATAACAATTGGGGCTCAAAACAGACCGCTCAAGTCAAGAATTAAAGAAGGAATTTCAAGAAATACTTCCAGAAATTAAACAAAAAAAACTTACCACCATGAGAAGACGAGCTATGGGAGTAAGAAATCAGAATCCATGATCATGCAAAGCTCAGTAGGGCAGATTCTACAAGGGAGTTCCAAGCTTCAAGAATTACAAAAATGGTGGTAGCAACAATGGAGAAGAACAAATTTTGGGGAAGAAGACCTTACCCAACAACGAGGAAACGAGATTTCCCAACAATTTGATGGATTTTCCAAGCATTGGGACTGATGGGAGCAATTTGGTGGGAGAACTTGGAGTTTAGAGTTGGGAAAAGTGTGAGAAATAAGCTTGAAAGACGAAGGACAAAGAATTATATAGTTGTTGGTCGTCGGTCAGTGCTTTCACGCTAAAGGAGCGTGATAGAGCTGAAGGAAAAGTCCCAGACCAGCGCTATCGCACTACAGGAGCGCGATCGCACTGAAGGGAAAAACTCAGACCAGCGCAATCGCGCTAGAGGAGCACGATCACGCTGAAGGGGAAATCACAGGCCAGTGCAATCGCACTAATGGAGCGCGATCACGCTGAAGGCCACCAAAAGCAGAAAAATCAGCAACAACCAAAAACCATTCGAGGCTGTCTTCTCCGAATGTTGACCAAAGTCAACCAAATCGGCCCAACTGGCCTAAAAACACAGAACGAGAGAGAATTCCAAGCTGAAAATATGTTGGATCCTAACCAAAGGTCCCTGTAGACCAAATTCTACGCTACAAAGCTAACGAAACTGTCAGAATTTGATGTTGAGCATGTTCACCAAGGATGTTGACCAAAGTCAACCAATTCAGAAGCCTAAAGCTCTAAAACAAGGAATGGCCAAAAAAGACTAAGCAAATGGCCCGGACACTGAACTACTGGTCCCCTCAAGCCATAAATTACTTGGGACCACTACGGGAAAGCTCTAATAGTACAAGAACGATGAAAACATGTAAATGACCGGGAGGGTGATTACATCATCCACTACTAAAAAGACTTTTATCCCCAAAAGTTAGGAAAGAAGGATAGACAAAAGATTAAAAGAATAGCAAAAACATAGCCCGCACTACTCTCTCGACAACCTGGGTAGCCTCCTCGGCCGGACGGCACCCAACAGAATAGAACCATCAAAGGCAACTAAGCCTAAACCCCTTACTAGCCAAGTTAGATTCCAACTCAACCTCCAAAACTAAAAAGGGTCTGCCAACCCAAACGAAACAGCAACCAGAAGGCACCATCACAACACCGAAGCCAGAGAAGCAAGGCTATACATACACAGAGCTCGAATCTTTGAAACCACAACCAAATTTACAAGAAGAGCCACCAACCCAAACCTCCAACTTATGAACCCGTTGATCCGCAAATCTTTTTTATCTTGAACAGAACCCTTTCACACCATAACCAGAGGTTTCATACAAGTCGAACACTCAACCACCATCGAAGCATCAACTGGAACACTGGAGATACATAGCCTTCGCTTATACACTACCACGAACGAAGTCACCTTTTATACTCAAGTTCTACCAAAGTCAAGCTAAAGTCTACTAACTTTTGCCATCCAAGATAACAAACTGTAGAAGGTCCTCGAAAACTATAGTTACCTAAATCGACTGACCATCAATCAAATGAATAACACTTTGGCCAACACCAAACTCGCTAACTGAACCCAACTGATCAACCCATCTGAATCCGACCAAAATTCGCACACCAAAGCTAGGAGAGGGATGTATGAATACCTTGTGTTGACGGAGAAACTTCTAAAATGTAGAACAAACCCAATCGCTGCACCATGCCGAGTCTGATCCAACTGGAAGCGAATGAACTACGGCAACCTTCCCAACAGGCCAAAACCAAAACCAAGCCTCTGCAAGGAGGGTGGTAACTCTACCACGAAGCTCAAAATCACTGACTAAGCTCCAAACTCTGAGAAAACCACTGCAACTTCAAATACTCAAACACTATTTTGAGCCAAAGTCATCTTACCAAGCTCACCTCGGGAAGAAGTCCACCATGCCATGAATACCAAGTCAAAACACCCCGAAGGTAAAGAAAAAAGTGCATGGGGTTTCAAGCTGCTATCTAGCCATGGGAATTTGCATATAACTTCAACTCATTCCCTTGGCTCGAATCAACTTCCCTCCCAGATCTGCACACAACCAACTATTTTGAAGCATATATCATATCGAACTGCTAGCCCATACTGGCCGTGTCTAACCAATACTGGACCCCATGTAAAAGACAACCCTTGAAGAATTAATTAAATAATCTTCCAAACTCTTGGTACATGAAGATGACCATAAACCTCCAGGTTTCATTAGAACCCAAGAATAGACTCGATAGTCTCAACTAGTTCAAACTGACTACGTGCAATACATCACCGCTGGTTCTGGAACTTACACCACTACATCTGTCCAACTAAGATGGAAGAAACTTCGTACCATGAAGAGCACTACTGAAATCAGGAATATCTCGCCCAATACAGAGGTTAGCCAAGGACTAGGTGTCCAAGTCCAATAGCCACATCCTAAACAGAAGTAAAAGAAGTTAAGTTGCACATACCCACTGCCTCCCGGCACTAGGGTGCTACAACAAAATAGAAACTGCCACGAACCATCCGATGTAACCTGCCAAGCCATGATTCTGAAATTAAATCCTAATTTACAAACCAACGCTTTTGTCGAACCCACAAGTAGACTTATATGCTGCCAATGGACCCATATAAACCGAAGTTAACTAGGCTTGAGTATGCAAGTTGCTAAAACTGCAGCTGCTACTAAAACTCAAACTAATCGATGGGAAAACCACTGCAATTTGTAGACGGCCAAACCAAATCACAAATACACAATCCCAAAGCAACCCTTCATCGTCATCTCAGTCAACTACTAAAACACACAAGCTCGAACAAGGAGTCATCTCCCTCCTTTTTCAACTAAATAAAACCCTTCCATAGCATATATTGAACCTTACAAGTTCTTTGTCAAATAAAAAAACTTGGAGCCATTCTCTTAGCTACAAAACCTACATTGTCAAAAACTCAACAAGGCAGGAGAAAATTGGCCGGATGCCTGACTCACCTGATATGTTATGAATCCGTCTCAACCACGAGGCTACAATCAACACTTAGCTGAAAATGCTAAAGTCAAAACCTAATCACAATGCCAATAGTAAGAGCTCATCCAGAGAACTACGATCAGGATTTGTTCCAACTGGAACAGGGGAAACAACACAACAACCCAATGGTCGAGGAACTGGAGAAGACTATGGTGAAAACCTACATACCTGCCAACCTCCTAAACTAACCAAACAAAGAGGGTCAGCTCTAAGCACTTGAGAGACCAAAATGATCTATGCACGCTAGCATAACCAACATCTCCCAACTAAGCCAAAAATATCAACTCCGGCATAACTACCGATATCACATCGGACCAACACATGGATCTCTAGCCACGCTAGATAATGGCCTAGGTAACAACCATCTAGGATCGATAGAAAGGAAGACCCAAAGCAAGCCTAGCACCACAACAAATAGGAAGCGAGCTCTACAAAGCCTACTCACCAGCTACAACTCCGGGTAAAAGGTCTCACAAGGCTAACTCACCCCTATCCACTACTAAAGAATAAACTACCAATAAAACAACACATCGATACTATGATTCAGGTAGCCAAACAACTAAACAATTAACAAGTAGGCATATAAGCAAATAAATGGTAGAAGGGAAAGAATCTTAATGCAAGAAGCACTATCACAAGCCAAAGGTAACAAAAGCCTAACCTGGAGCAATGATATCAGGAACCTCTACCTCGGGCCTACCAAGAGGAGCATCTGAATGACGGGGTCTAACTCTGGACTGAGTAGTCAAAGCTGAAGGCTCGGTCATCCCTCAACGAGGACAGTCTCTAGCATAATGTCCCATCACCTCACAACCATAGCAACCCAAAGAAGCTCTACTCCGATGCATGGTGCCTGTCAACTCTGGAAGGATACCTAAACTACCGAAACAAGAGCCACCTCTAACCATCTGGGGACCACCCCTACTGCCCTGCACTCCACCTCTGGCTGGTGGCACTGAAGCACTGGAAGATGACACCTGCTGACCTTGCTGACTGGGAGGTAAAATTGCAGGAAAATCCCTAAACAAGTGCCCATGCTCCCTACACCAATAACAAACCTTACCAAGTGGAGTCTGACGGGATAATCCTACTTGAACTGACTGGCTACCATGGACTGCACACTCTGAAGGCAAATCTCGAGGACTATGACCTGCACCCTGCCTACTCTGCTCAACATATCCTGTACTAACACCCTCTGGAACCCGTGGAGCAACTGAAACTGGCCTGTAGACAAGAAATAATAGAGCTGGTCTCTAGGAGAGAATCCCCTACCTCGAGTTTGGGAACCTCGGAAACTATCATGGCGATGTCGCTTCTTAGTACTACCTCCATAAGCCTCACAGAAGAAACCCTCAATAGCCCAAGCATGATCCACTACCTGAAGAAAGGTAGTCCCAACTGTAACCAAGTCCTCAGTTGCCAAACGAAGCGGTGAAATCAAACCTCCAACAAAACTCTGAACCCTATCAAGCTGCGAAGGTACAACCCTAGCAGTATGCCTAACCATGTCATGAAATCTCACCTCGTACTCCAATACCGACAGAAAACCTTGCTGAAGAACTGGAAGCTCAACCCTAACTGAAGCACCACTCACAGAGCTAGGTACTGAAACACTCACCGAAGGACTAAGAGTCCTAGCCACGGTGTCCTGAAGAACCGAGATCGTTACAAATCCAATTGGAGGCTGGGTTGGCCCCACACCCCATACCTGAGGCGGTAAATTCTCACTCTGAAGTCCAGAAAAAGATGGAAGTACTGAAGCTTCAGCCATAGAAGCCTCGACACCAATCGCTGTTGAACTTGTGCTAGGCATATGAGAATGAATAAACAACCAAAGTTTAGAAGTCAATAGAACCAGGAACTAACGATAAGGAGCTAAGAAGATGAAACTTTTCATAACAATGCCATGTAGCCTCTCGCAGATAGGATACAAATGTCATCATACGAATCCATGAGACTCTACTTAGACACTTGCCTCTGTACCACGACATCGGTGAACCTAGAGCTATGATACCAAGTTGTCACAGCCTGATTTCTCAGGTCATGATGGCACCTACAACCCCCCAGTAGGCGAACCAATCCCCGTAGCCCAGAACGGTTAGTAATGAGCTACTACCTAACAAAAATTGCATAATAAGCCGAAATAAGTTAAAGAAAAATATAAAGGTAGAAAAATCGGAAGCAAAACTCGAATATATACATAAAGGAAGCTACACCAACCCCAAGACTTGGTATCGATAGTACAGAAGCTTCTAATAGAGTACAAGGGCTAGAAGTAACAAAATACAATACAATTTATCTCCGAAGGCACAAGGAGTAACAGTACCAAAAGATGAGATACAGTCAAGCCCCGACAATCAGGCACTCACCCTAGTCTCGAATATCCATAATCTGCATGATTCTCCAATGCGATTAATGGAAAAAGCTCAACTAATATTTTTACAAAAAGTGCAGAAGTGTAGTATGAGCAACCAAAAAACGGGTACTCAGTAGGTATCATCGGTCGACTGAGCGCATAAAATATTTAAAAATAGTAAGTAACAGATAACAAGAAAGCAGTCACTGAAGCAATAAAGGAAGCACAAGGAGCTAGCACAGAGAATAGACAACCAAAAGCTACAAGTAAAACATTCTAGCACAAAGGATACAATTACACAGAACCACAGGTAAAGGAAAGAAGAACGCACCTGGAGTCCTTGCACAATAATATAAGTAAGTAAAGAGAGAGAGAGTTAATAAAATAGTGGTATACCGGTAACCTCAAGTAAAGGGAAAAGATGAAAAGCAGTCTAACATACTCAAAATGGAATCAACAAGTATAAGGAAATCATAACACCAATCCAATCACTTGATAGCATAAACCGGAAATCACCTCATGAGTACAACCCTAGGATGGAATAACTAACCCATAATAACCGATATATACCACTCAACAGTCCCAATAGCCACCCATACAACTGAGGCAAACAATCAAGTGAAAACAAACCCTCTTGTTGCCCATACAACCAGAGCGTACACTGACAATACAACAAACAAGGGTGGAATCCGAGTGAAATATGCATGATGATGATATGATGGAATCGGTAATAGTAAATCTGTATGCACCTCCCCCAGCATGCCCGGTGCACCAGCAGGAGGACCCATGGTGGGTCGTGCCCGCTATATGTTATCCTACATCATATACCCCTCCGCCAGCACGCTCGGCCCTTTGTCTAAGTCCTGGAATGGCAGGTCCCATGGAGGTCCCTGACCACATATAATAATGACCACGAAATCTCAAAGAATCATAACATCAAAGTACATGCCCGAAATTGAACCGTGTCTAAAACAGTAGTAGTAATCTCAAAAGACTTTCTCTAAGGGTGCCCGGGGGTGTGCTTGGGTCTAAATCAGTGATCAAAGTCTCAGTAACCCTCTCAAAGGGTGCCAGGGTGTGACCGAGTCTAAAACTGTAGTAAATCAAGTCTAGTGCTCCTCCCGGCAGAGACTAGTATCAGTAATAAAATGAAGTCTAGTTCTCTTCCCGGCAGAGACTAGTACCAGTAATAAAAGCAGTGTGAAATCATCAAAAATCCCCTTTTCTACCATCAACCATACCAAAAATGAGCCCCTGGGGCCATGCAAGTTTGGGAAAACCATTTGTAGTGGCTCGCAGCCAAAACTGTAGTAAAACATGTAGGGGAAACATTTTTCATGGATGATATGCTCGCACATAAATATAAAATTAGTCCAGCAGCTTACAACAATTCCTATCACCCCTGCACAGGCCCAACAGTTACTCAGCAAACATAACTAGCCTAAAAGGGTAATCTCTATGTCTGAGACTCGTGGACATTCCCCAAATATCCCACCATCTATGTTCCAGAGTCAATACAAGGTCGCACAGGACCACAGGGGTAATATACAATACTACGTGAATACTACAAATAACGTATGCATTAAACAGACGAACAAGGCATACAAGTTCTGGGGTACCAACCTATAAAAACCAACCCAAGGATGTTAATTAATGCAATTATAGCCTATATACACAAAGTCTAGATAGGAGAAGCCATAACCTACTTGTTGTCCGACGAATAGCTGCGGGGACGGTGTTTCTAGGCTCGAACTGCTCTGGGAAGCTCTAAATTGTGAAACCACTATCAACAAAATAATCTACATGTTAAAACAAGACTAAGGATACCCATATTGCTAATATTTTAGCCGGGTCAAAATCCGGGTCACAAACAGACCCGTGGGCCCCACAACTCAAAATCAGAAATGAAAAATACACATGTGTTCCTTACAATCCCGGGATCACATGCTCAAAAATTGAGCAAAAATGGACAACAATTGGGGCTCAAAACAGCCCACTCAAGTCAAGAATTAAAGAGGGAAGTTCAAGAAATACTTCCGGAAATTAAACAAAAGAAACTTACCACCAGGAGAAGACGAGCTACGGGAGTGAGAACTCAGAATCCATGATCATGCAAATCTCACTAGGGAAGATTCTACAAGGGATTTCCAAGCTTCAAGAATTACAAAAATGGTGGTAGCAACAATGGAGAAGAACAAATTTTGGGGAAGAAGACTACCCAACAACGAGGAAGCGAGATTTCCCAATAATTTGATGGATTCTCCAAGCTTTGGGACTGATGGGAGCAATTTGGAGTTTAGAGTTGGGAAAAGTGTGAGAAATAATCTGGAAAGACAAAGGACAAAGAATTATATAGCTGTTGGTCGTTGGTCAGCGCTATCGAGCTGAAGGAAAAATCCCAGACCAGCGCTATCGCGCTACAGGAGCGTGATCGCGTTGAAGGGAAAAACTCAGACCAGCGCAATCGCACTAAAGAAGCGCGATCTCACTGAATGGGAAATCACAGGCCAGCACAATCGCGCTAAGGGAGCACGATTGCGTTGAAGTCCACCAGAAGCAAAAAAACCAGCAACAGCCAAAAACTTCTACGGAGCATTCCAGGCACAATCAAAACTCGATACTCAAAAACAAATCGTGATATTAGAGTTGAAACAACATTCTGGACTCAATAGAATTGATGAAACTTCCATAAGATGTCATCTCGAAAGAATGTTGACCCAAGTCAACACTTATCACAACTAACTGAACACCCAAAATGAGCCCAGCTCACCCGGAACCTGAACCAACCACCTACCTAACCCAAACTCGGCATTCCGGAGCTAACGACACTGACGTAATTTCTATATGAGGCCGTCTTCTACAAATGTTGACCAAAGTGAACCAAACCAGCCCAACTAGCTTGAAAACACAAAATGATAGAGATTTCCAAGCTAAAAAGCTCCGGGATCCCGACCAAAGGTCCCTCAAGACCAAAGTCCACGCTATAGAGCTAACGGTACTGTCAGAATTCGATTTTGAGTACATTCACCAAGGATGTTGACCGAAGTCAATGAATTCAAAAGCCTAAAGCTCTAAAATAAATGGCCAAAAAAGACCAAGAAAACGGCCAGGGCACCAAACTATTGGTCCCCCAAGCCATAAATGACTTGGGGCCACTACGGGCAAGCTCTAATGGTACAAGAACGGTGAAAATGTGTCAATGACCGGGAGGGTCATTACAGGTATGGGGTATCTAATCCATTTTAAAACCTTATTAAGGGGGTTATAATTTATGACCAGTCTTGAGGCTCTTCTTTCCTTTTCTGCGCTATTATTGACATAAAATGCTAAGCAACTCCAGGGTGACTTGGAAGGTCTGATAATTTTTTTTCAAGTAAATAATTGATTTCCTTTTTATAATATTTCATTAATTCATGGTTCATTTGTATAGGTCTTGCCTTAGTGGGGATGACTCTTTCGCTGAATCCCTCGATATATGGTAATTCAACAATATGTCTTTTCCTTTCCCAAAAGGCATTAGGAAAGTCCGAAGAGACTTCTTGCTTGATGACATCTTTGAGACCCTTAATTTTGGCTTCTGTTTCTGGGTTTTTTAAACATGATTCAATCCTCTTATTCTTTATTTCATCCTTTAAATAGTTTATTTGCTGTGAAAGTAGATTTATTCTAAAGATAGTTTTATTTTTTACAAAGTCACTTTCCTCTTTTGACATACTATTTAGATAAGGAAAAATAATTTTCTTTCCTAACGTAGTGGTGTGAATGTCATCTAACGTGGTGATATATGGTTTTATTTGAGTTATAAAGGGATACCTAATATTATTTCTTCATTTATATACTTGGTAATTACAAAATCATTAATAAAACAAATTTCATTGTTGCATATATGTACCCTATGGAGTTTATAATTTATCTTGAGTCTTTCTCCCGTTGCGGAGAATAATGGGGTAGTATTATTTTCGAGGTATTTAGTAGGAATTATTCCTTCAGTTATGCAATTTTGATATGCTCCTGTATCTAATAATGCAATTTTATGAATAGTATAATTTTTATTTATGACTAATGTAATAGGTATGTGGTAACTCTGGGCTTTAACTATTGCAATTGTTTTAATTCCTGATTTTGTTTCTAGAGTTCTTTCTAGCGACTCTATTTCTTCTTCCTCATCTTTTCCTAATTTCGACGTTTCTCCAGGTTGGTATGACGCTGGTTCTTGCTTAAGCTTCAAATATTTTATAATTTTATCGGTAAGTGATTTTGTTTCTAGTTTGTCAAGTCTTTAAGTATGAGTAGATAAATCTTTATACTATCCTAGAGCCAGACAAAATTATGTTGCTCTTGAAATAATAATTTCGTTGTGTAGTATTTGTTGTTACTCTTCATCCACTTTCTTAGTTTTATTCTTTAAGTTGGGTAGCCGTTTAATCACGGTCAAGACGTTGGCAAGCCTGTATTCTCCGTTTGATTAGCTCTAGATTTGTCATGTATTAGAGCCGGACCCGGATGGTGTTCCCGTCACCAAACCTAAAGAAATAAGATAAAAGAAAGTTAGAGAAGAAAACCAGAAAATACTACACAAAAAATTAATTATTAAGGAGTAACATCTAAAGTAGATATTGGTTCCAGGATAGTACTACAAAACCCCTCTTTTACTCCATATTTTAGTCAAATTTTAATGGATGCTCCAATAAATCAAAACATAATAAATAGTGTTAATATTTCTTCTACTGCTACTAAGATAGCAAAAATATAAAGTGATCTAGAAAATTGGAATATTCCAAAAGAACGTTTTAAAAGGGTTTATAACGGAAGGATTGGGTTAAGCACTACCTTTTCAAGATTTTACCCGAGGGTAAGCATTGTCCTTTGGAAGCTGATTTAAGGGTTAAGCACTACCTTATCAAGATCTTAACCGAGGCTAAGCATTGTCCTTTGGAAGTTGATTGGGTTAAGCACTATCTTTTCAAGATTTTACCCTAGGCTAAGCATTGTCCTTTGGAAGTTGATTGGGTTAAGCACTACCTTTTCAAAATTTTACTCGAGACTATGCATTGTCCTTTGGACATTGATTGAGTTAAGCACTACCTTTTCTAGATTTCACCCGAGGCTAAGCATTTTCCTTTGGGAGTTGACCTTTTCAAAAAATTTACCAGAGGCTAACCATTGTCCTTTGGAAGTTGATTTGGTAAAGCGCTACCTTATCAAGATCTTAATCGAGGCTAAGCATTGTCCTTTGAAAGTTGATTGGGTTAAACACTACCTTTTCAAGATTTTACCTAAGCCTAAGCATTGTCCTTTGGAAGTTGATTCGGTTAAGAACTACCTTTTCAAGATGTTACCCGAGGCTAAGCACTATCCTTTGGAGGTTGATTTTTTTAAGCACTACCTTTTCAAGAAATTACCCGAGGCTAAGCATTGTCCTTTGAAAGTTGATTGGGTTAAGCACTACCTTTTAAAGAAATTACCCGAGGCTAAGCATTGTCCTTCGGAAGGAGTGGGTTAAGCACTACATTTTCAAGATGTTACCTGAAGCTAAGCATTGTCCTTCAGAAAGATTGGGTTAAACACTACCTTTTCAAAATATTACTTAAGGTTAAGCATTGTCCTTTGGAAGTTGATTGGGTTAAGCACTACCTTTTCAAGATTATACCTGAGGCTAAGCATTGCCCTTTGGAAGTCGATTTGGTTAAGCATTACCTTCTCAAGATTCTAAGCTTTGTCTTTTGAGAGTTGAATGGGTTAAGCACTATCCTTTCAAGCAAACAGATACATTTTCTCACCTCCTCTTATCATTATTATTTTCCAGCATCACTACTTTTCATCGCATTAATTCATCTTTCTATAATCTTATTGGCTAACTGCTTCATTTAGTTATATCAGAAGTTGCAGATATCAAAAGCTGAACAAATGAGAACAATTTTCGCTACTATTTTATGCGATACAACTGTTCTCATTCTTTTATCTAATCCAATTCTCATATCACCGCAACTTGATCAAAGTATATTCATGTTCCATCTTTCTCTTACTCTAATCTTATCGACTCGTGCTATCTTCATTCAAAACTCATACCTATCGATTTTCTTTAGGGACCTCATTCGTCCCTAAAGCTAGAACTACACACGCCCTGATTCTCATAAGACCCGAGATATGTAGGCGACTTGAAACTGAAGTCTCGGCCACATCATTTTTCACAATTCCTTCCTATTTATCCTAATTACAAAAGAATCGTCCTCCCGATCTGACAAAATTGACTACTAGTCAACATTCCTTGCTCACCAATTCATCCTTCATTCTCGAGCAAGGAAGGAGAATCTATTGTAACTCAATTTTGACCTCCCTATACTTCTCTCATTCTTAAAATATAATTTATTTCTTATTATTACTATTTTATCATAAATTTCATATAATATTATTACATATCATTAATTTTACGTACAAATATATATACGTAATTTATTTATAATCTTAAATAATATTCTTTGTTTGATAATTATTTGATCTACTAAATTATAAATGTAGTATTTTATTTATTAAATAGCAGCCCAAATTCAATGCTCTTCCTAATTCATTTAAATCCTAGCCACTTTCTATCAAATTTATTTCAATTCTAGCCTAAATTGAGTCAATTTGGACAATTTTTAAATAACCAATTTTAATTTTAACTGACCGAACCCAGTTGACTCGCCTGACCCACTTAATATCAAATCTCAACCGTCGATCTGAGATGATCAACGGCCAAGATTTAATCTCCCTATCACTTCCTTTTTTAATTAAGCCACTCACCATAACCCTAAAACATTTTTCAACTCCAGCCGCCCCCCTCCCAATCTACTCTCCTCTCTTTTCTCTCTTGTCCTCTTTGCCATCTACGGTGAAGCTCCACCGCCGCACCACCTTCTCCTCAAAACAACACCACCCCCTTCATTCTCCTCTTCATCTTCCCCGCACGCCACTTCTCCACCCAAGACCACCGCCACCATCAGCCACCCCACTTTCTCCGAACTCCTCTCCACCTCAATCTCCGAGAGAACCAGCTGGCCACTGCCACTAGTGAAACTCCACCACGAAAACCCTAAGACCACCGCCACCCCGACACTCTCCTCTCCGTCATCCCTTTTCTCCTAAAAGCCACCAAACCATCCACCCTTGCTCTGCCACCCAACAACCTCACCAAAGACCACCACTAAATAACTGCTAGCGAAGCCCACTCTCTTTGCTTTTCCGAGAAGAACCCCAAAGCTAAGGGTTTCATCTGCTCAGATAAGCGACGAGAGACTACGATGAGATATTGAGTTTGCCATTGTTTTGGATTGTTTTCAAAAAGAAGGAACGTTCATCCGTCAACCCCTGTGCATGCTTCACATCAAAAATTCATTCATCTCCGGTATATTATGTGATGTTCATTTTTGTGCTTTTCTTCTTAAACCAATTTTGTTAAATATTTTAAACTTTGATGTTGGTGCGCACTTGGTAATTAATCTTTGGCCAGTAACTTGTCCATTCATGTTCCTATGTGCTCGTATGAATACTACTAATGTTAGAAACCATTTTTAGCTTTAGTCTTTTTTTTATGACTATGGATAACCTTGATTAATTACTTCCTTTCCGAAGCATGATTGTGATAGATTTTTGGTGATCAGATTATGGGTTTGCTTGGTTATTGAAATTGGTGCCTAAACATGTCTTGGTTATTGTTCCTGGGATTTATTTTCTCCTCTTGCTCAATTTGGTGATTTAAAGTTATGTGATAGTCCTCTCATGGGTTAACTATGGTATTGGAATATTTTTTTTTACATGGAAATTATAGAAACACTGACCAGTTTGCTCCCAAATTGATTCGATTGCCTGATTTTGGCAAAGGATTTTAGGCATGGACAACTATGTTGTTTGTTTATTCATGGTAAATTCAAAGTTGTTTAGTATGTTAATTGATTCCGTATGTTAATTAAGGTAAAGAGTTCCTTTATTTGGTTCTTCTTTATTCTTGTGTAGCTTTAGTTACTCTCTCCATTATGGTTAGCTTTTACTCTAATTGATCAAATTACCATGTAAAATATTGTATTTCCTCTCTTTTATTTTTAGACAACTTATACATGGTAAAACTTTGACCTATTTTGATTAAAATTTGTTAATTAAGGGAGGAGAGTCCTTGATTTATTTTTAAAATTATTCTCTTTCCTTTGCCAAAGGGTGCCAGTTTTCACTATAAAAACAGCTCCCCCTTCATTATTTGCTCAGACTTTTACACATTATTACTCCCAATTTTAAAAATTCTCCTCTATGTGAACAAGCTTGCGGATTGCTAAGTGTCATTTGTTGAAACTTTCGTGTTTCTTACTATTCACTGGTTAGTTTCAAATCGAAGTAATTAAGTTCGTATGCACGATTTAAATGCCTCTTTGTTTTGTCTATTGTTTGCGAAGAATACTTTAAGTATATGTGTTTAAATATGTGACCTAGTAGAAAGCATGTTCCTAGTTGTTGAGTTCTGTTTCTCTCTCGGATTCCTTTGCTGTTTGGTATGTGTTTATTCAAATTTACAACTACATGTATTTTATGTCACCTGGCTGCCTTTATATATTGAATACGGGCCCTTAGTACATCTTATACCCCTCGACATAGGCAATGTCTAGGACACTTGAGGTCCTCATGAAACTTTGTCATGTCAGGGACCGGTACTAGAAATTGCCATAGGCTTCCCCCAAGATTTTGTATGCTCGTTTCAACATATGTGACAGGTTCTTTGCTAGCATTTGGTTGGGACAATGAAGAGTTGCCTGGGATGGGACCTGTTGATGGCTGTTTAGTCCATTTTTCATTAGTCATGATTTACTTCTCGCTATTCATTTTTGGCCTGTAATATTATTGTATAAACTTCGATAAAAAATAAAATACTTTAGGGGACTGTTATGGGGGAGGGTCAAACTATGTACTACCTGTTTTATCTATTCGAAAACGTAGAAAACATGCCTAAAAGTATTAAATAATCTTCAACATGTTTAGTTTAGTGGCTTAATACTTAGACCAAGCCTTTAAATTAAGTTCTCGCATATTGAATAACCTTTAAACAGCAAAACAACATGCCTATAGTTCCATTTTTAGTAAGTTTCAATGTTTACGATCAGAAATCGTGTAGGTTCAGTATGTTTAATATGAAAATATGATTAAAAATTATGGTTATAGGAGTTAAAATCTGTTTTATTATTTAACTTGGATAGTTACCTTGCTTATACGATTTAAATCTATTTCATTATTTTAGAAATCATGTCTATAAGTAAATCAGTTAGAAACCTTGCCTATAGGATTTGAATTAGCTTTATTTTTTTAAAATTAGAGATGACGTCTAGCATATCATTAACCAACTACTACGTATATAAGATTAAATTTTATTTCAGCACATTGATTAAGATAATCAGCATGCATGTAGTGTAAAAATAGTATTAGCATGTTAAATTATGAATTGTGCCTATGTGTTCAATTTATGCTTCAACATAGTAATCTAATTGGCTATCATGTCTAGTTCTTTTTAAAATAGTTTCGATAAGTTATGATTGTCACGACCCAGACCATCGTGAGTGGCACCCACCCAACACCCGGATGAGCAAACCAATAGAGTCCAACTCTTAGCCTAGACTAACAACCTAAAACAAGAAAACAAAAAATAAAATAGCAATTCGAATATGCAAGGAACTATATCATTAAATAAGACTGCGGAAATTCCCCTAGAACCTGAAAGTCATCGTACCAAACGCTACCAATCAACCCCAAACCTTAAAATAATAAGAAATAGTCTAAGCTCGAAACAATTGGGGTGTAACTCAAAAGATAGACACCGAGGCAGCTTGGTCGAACAGCTCACCCTTGATATCTAGAATAATCAGGCCTACAAGTGAGGTCATGCGTCAACTGCTAGAAGATTTCATGTACTCACAAAAAAACAAGCAAGTGTAGTATCAGTACACAACCACCGTGTACTGGTAGGATCATCAGCCAGTTACAATAACAATGTATGAACATTACAAAAATCAAGTAACAGTACAGGAAACACGTAATCCAATTACCAAACACCTCTAAATACAACTCTCATACTAACTTGTCTCTATATGCCATTCACTTCCAATACGAAAATCAATACAAGTCACACCCTCAAATCTATATATCCCGGACCCACCCTGGGATCCCCTCTAACCAATACCTAAGTGTTCACAAGCAACCCGGTCTACACCAAGACCAACTTTAAATCAGATACAATAATAACCCGGCCACACAAAGAACATAAACAATTATCACTCTCAATAATACAGCCCGGTCTGCTCACGGAACCAATATAAATCAACACAATGCAACAAATATTCATGCAATGATGCAATAAAGTAAACCCGTACAAGGCGTGGTACCTGAGCCAACCGTTAGTAATTTCCCATACCAGACGTGGTACCCGAGCCAACCATTAGTAATTCGCAGTACCAGGCGTGGTACCCAAGCCAACCGAATCTCAACAATCCACAGTCACAACAATGAACAATTAACTTGTAAACCAATAAGCAAAAAATGCACAGTTCAATAACCAGACTGATCAAACAGGACTATAAGACATTCCAATTCATCTCCTAAGCAATGCATCTCATACAATCACTTAGATAAAAGTACTCAAACACACAATGCATGAATAAATCAAGCCATTACCTACCTCGAAATGATCCTAGCTCTACTCAACCAGAGCTTTCCCGTTCTCTGAAGTTCTTGTCGGTTCTTGGCCTAAAATAACACAAAATAACCAAGAATTAATCCCCGTGGCCTACAATTTACCTGAATTATGCAAGAATCCTAAACCCCAGGCCACCCATGATCATTCCACTCTTTCCCTGGGCTTTCCCACCATTAATTCACCTAGTTCTATCATTTTTATGGATAAAGTTAGGAAATTAAGGTCACAAAATCATAAAACGTCAAATTTAGCAACACCCAAGAACTTCTACACATAGAATTCCCCTTTTTCCCTGGATTCTACCATCCTTAAGTCATTCCAAACCTCTCTCCAAGTCCACCCCTAGCAATATTACCGCATAGGAAAAATATTACGGAGTTTGGGGAGTAGAAACCTTACCTTAGGGAAGAAAAATGATGAAGAACGGAGGAAAAATGCCTGAAATTGCCCTAGTTTTTCTCCCAAATGAATTGTAGAAAACAAAACTATTTTGGGGAAGTTTTTGCATTAAATCCCGTCGGGATCCGCTATAGCGGTCGGCTTCCGCTATAGCGGTACCGCCATAGCGGAGTCAACCGCTATGGCAGAGATTGACTGCCTTGGTTTGTTCTATAGCAGTCTTATCTTTCGTTATAGTGGAGGTCACAAAAGCGGAGCCTTAGCGCTCGTCACAGATAGAATGTACAAAATTCTCCAAAATTGGTCCATTTTACAACACACTTGTTTCCCTCGATGATTTGAAACAACCCCTTCACATCAATCTCGATTCCAAAAGATCTATTTATCCGAATTCGATTCCAAAAATTCCCCCGGACTCCCCTGGATGTCAATCTTAGCTATGTGGAAAACTAGCTCAAATAAAGACATCTAACCCAATCCTTACGCGGATTTCAAACTCCCAAACCCAGAGTTTTCTAACTCTAAAACATGGCACAATTTGAATACCCGTAATGACGGACCCGGTCGTTACAACAGATACAAATTTTCCCATTGCTCGTCCCTGAATGATCAAGCCTGAAATTATGAAAATAAAGGAAGGAAAGTGTAGTCCCTGAATCCTCAAACAAGTGAGGGTAATTATCCCGCATGTCCTTCTCGGTTTCCCAAGTGTCTTCCTCAACTGGACGATGCTTCCACTGAACCTTTACCAGATCAATCACCTTTGTTCTCAACCTTTGGACATCCCGAGAAAGAATCAAAACTGGTTCTTCTTCATAATGAAGATCCTTATCGAAGAGCACCTCATCCCACTTGATGATGTAATCCCCATCCCCATGGTATCGTTTAAGCATAGATACATGAAATACCGGATGGATACCCGATAAACTAGGCGGTAGTGCTAACTTGTAAGCCACTGGACCAACAATTTCAAGAACCTCAAATGGACCGATGAACCGAGGGCGGATCTTGCCCTTCTTACCGAACCGTATAACTCTCTTTATTGGTGACACTTTCAATAGTACCTATTCACCAGCCTGAAATTATATGTCTCGAACCTTGCGATCTACGTATTCTTTCTGCCTGCGTTGGGCGGCTAATAATTTGGTCTGAATACCTCTAACCTTATCCTGCACTTTCCTTACCTGGTCCACGCCCAGAGGATTTACATCGCCTTTCTCAAACTACCCAACCGGTGATCTACAACCCCTCCCATACAATGCATCAAATGGTGTCATGTCAATACTGGAGTGGTAGCTATTTTTGTACGAGAATTCACACAATGGTAGAAGCTGGTCCTAATGACCCTCGAAATCCATCAAACATGCTCTCAGCATATCCTCCAATACCTGGATCATCCTCTCTAACTGACCATCAGTCTGAGGATGGAAGGTTGTACTAAAGGTGAGTTGTGTACCCAACTCTTCATGTAGCTTGCCCCAAAATTTAGAGGTGAACTGTGTATCCCTGTCGAAAATGATGGACAGTGCTACTCCATGCAATCTCATAATTTCCTTCACGTAGAATTAGCCAATTGCGCCGAATTATAATCTACCCTGACTGGAATGAAATAAGAGGACTTGCTCAGCCTGTCGACAATGACCCAAATCGAGTCATACCTCCCCAATGTCTTGAGAAGACCTACCACAAAATCCATAGCTAGCCTCTCCCACTTCCACTATGGAATGGGCAATCTCTGAAGTAGACTTTCAGGTCTCTGATGCTTATACTTTACCTGCTTGCAATTCTGAAACTTGGACACAAAATCAACTATGTCCCTTTTCATCTCGGGCCACCAGTAATGTTGCCTTAAGTTCCTGTATATTTTGGTCACACCCGGATGAATTGAGTACCGTAAACTGCGAGCCTCTGTCAAGATATTATGAATTATGTCATCAACCCGAAGAATACAAATCCTCCCCCCTGAAATTCAGTACTCCACTAGATTCTAGCATAACGTCCCTGGCCTCCCCCGATATTACCTTACCTCGGAGCTTACTCAGTTTTGGATCCTGAAACTGCTTGGCCTTTATCTCCTCTATGAAGGTGACCTTGATCTCAATGCTAGCCAAGTATCTACCTTATTCTGAAATACCCAAGTGCATGAACTTGGACTCTAACGCCTGAATTTCTTTTCCTAGTGGTCATTTGGACACTCCCAAACAAGCCAAACTACCCATGCTAACTGTCTTCTGGCTCAATACGCCTCCCACCACATTAGCCCTACTCGAAAGGTATTGAATAGTCACATCATAGTCCTTCAACAATTCCATCCACCTTTTCTGCCTCAAATTCAAGTCCTTCTGAGTGAACACATATTGCAGACTGCGATGATCGGTGAACACCTCACACTTGACACCATAGAGATAGTGTATCCAAATCTTGAGTGCAAAAACCACTGCTGCCAACTCTAAGTCGTGAGTCGGGTAGTTTCTCTCATGCACCTTCAACTGCATAGATGCATAGGCTATCACATTCCTGTCCTGCATCAACACAGCACCCAAACCAGAATGTGAAGCATCACAGTAAACAATAAAATCTTTATCTTCAACTGGGAAGTACAAAATAGGAGTCGTGGTCAGAAGTGTCTTAAGCTTTTGAAATCTCTCCTCGCACTTGTCGAACCACACGAATGGTACATCTCTCTGTGTCAGCCTTGTCAGATGAGAAATAGACGCAAAATCCTTAACAGACCTCCGGTAGAACCCTACGAGCCCAACAAAACTCCTCACCTCTGTCACAGAGCTAGGCCGGGCCCAACTCTTGACTGCCTAAATCTTCTGAGGGTCTACCATCACCCCCTTTATGATACTACATTCCCTAAGAATGCAATCGAAGTTAACCAAAATTCACACTTGGAGAACTTCGCATAAAGCTTTTGGCGTCTCAGTATGTCCAACACAATACGAAGATGATTAGCATGCTTTTCCCTACTCTTGGAGTAGATCAAAATATCATCAATAAAAATGATAACGAAGGAATCCAAATACGACTTAAATACCCTATTCATCAAACTCATGAATGTTTCCGGCACATTAGTCAAACCAAATGACATCACTAAGAACTCGTAGTGCCGATACCGGGTCCGAACAGCATTCTTAGGAATGTCCTCAGGCCTAATCTTTAACTGATGATACCCCGACCTCAAGTCAATTTTTGAAAACACCGATGCACCCTAGAGCTGGTCAAACATATCATCAATACGGGGTAGTGGATACTTATTTCGGATGGTAACCTTGTTCAACTGCCTATAATCTATGCACATCCGTATACTACCATCATTTTTCTATACGAATAAGACCGTAGAACCCCAAGGTGAAGCACTGGGACAGATAAATCCCTTATCTAGGAGTTCCTGCAGCTGAGTCTTAAGTTCCCTTAACTCTGTCAGAACCATACAATACGGAGGAATGAAAATGGGACAAGTGCTCCAAATCAATACAAAAGTCTATATCTCTGTCCGGAGGAATACCAGGAAAATCTGCTAGAAATACCTCTCGAAACTCAAAAACCACTGGAACTGACTCAATAGACGGGGACTCCACACTATCATCCCAGAGATGATCCAAGAAGGCTAGACACCCCCTCCCCACTAACTTCCTAGCCCGAACAAATTATATGAACTCAACTGGCTTAGGCCTGTACACACCTTCCCACTCTAGCCTATCCTTACCCAAAATCTCTAGAGCCACAGTCTTGGTGTTACAATTTAACACAACATGATAAGGGGATAACCAGTTCAGGTCCAAGATAATATCCAAATCAACCATATCCAGTATTATGAAGTCTACCCAAGGATGCAACCCCACAAACACAATAGAACAATCCTGGTAAACATGATTCACAACCACAGACTCTCCAACCGGGGTAGAAGCATGGATAGGGAAGTCAAGGATATCACATATAAATTCTAGACCCAATGAAAAACTCACAGAAACATAAGAATATGTAGAACCTGGGTCAAATAATACCAAATCCATTTTATTGCAGACAAGAATGGTACCTGTGATCACCGTATTTGATGCTTTCACCTCGGTCCTCCCTAGAAATGCATAGCAATAAGCTCGCTCATAATTCCAGGTAACTTACTGGGCTAGCTGCACTGCACCCCTACCTGCGTCATCATTCCTTGTGTCTCCTCAGACTCCCTGCAACTTACCTCGCCCACAATATGGACGACCTCTAGCATTACCGCCTCTACCTGCTGCGACCACTGCTCTAGACTGATACTGACCTTGATTACTTGGCTGCCTGAGTGGGCACTCCCTCTTAAAGTGGCTTAGATCACCACAATGGAAGCATCCACAATCAAGTGTAGTCCTGCTAGTAGATGTGTAGGACTCTCCCTGGCCTCTGGGAGCTTAAGACTAATGATTAGCTACCTGACGACCACTTATAGCAGCTGGTACAGCTGAATGAATAGGACGGGCTAAGTATGCCTGTTGATTCTTGCCCCTGGAGTACGAACCACTAAAATTGCCCTCCTTCTGTGGCTTATTGGCTAAAGCCTTAGCATGCCCCGCTTTCTTGACCCCTTCTAACTTCTTAACATATTCTATCACTGCATTGAAGCCCTTTCCTGAAGAAGTCATGTGAATGGACAATATGTATAAATAAGTGTTCAGATCCTTCACAAACTACCGGTCTCTCTCCTCTTCTGAACCCAACAACTGAGTAGCATAACGAGACAAAGCATGAAACTTAGCCTCATAAGCCGAGACTGACATGCTTCCCTATTCCAAATGTAAGAACTCATCCTTCATTATGTCTCTCAAGGTAAGTGGTACGTACTTCTCTAGGAACAAAGCATGAAACTCCTCCCAAGTCAAACAAGGCAATGTAGATGGTCTGCACTCTACCTGAGACCTCCACCATTGCTTAGCGTCACCCTGCAGCTGAAATGTGACGAACTGAACCTTATGCTGATGTACGATACCTAACTTATGCAACCTCTCATAGAAATCCAAGATGAACTCATAAGCATCCTCTCTATCGGTACCCTGAAACGTCAGAGGCTTCATCTTGAGAAACTTGGTCAGCATCTCATGTTCGTTTCCACTCATCACTTGGCCTAGCATTGGCCTGAAGAAATAATTTATGCCTGAAGTTGCATCCATCCTAGGCGATGTAGTAACTGTTGGCTGAGTATCCTAAGCCTTATTTGAAAATGATGTGGGTATGGATACAGCACCAACCAACCCACTCAAAATATTCCAAGCCTGCTGAAAGGCTTCTGATGGAATAGTAGGAAGGCCTGCACCCCCAACTGGTGCCGCCTTCGCCTGTTCCCCTTCATCCTCCACAACAACTTCCACATAATCAACAACCTGCTCCTGAGGTGGGGGAGGGGTTGCCCCTCGCTCTCCTGCAGCAGCTTAAGTGCCACCCCTGGCGGGTGTGGCTCTCCCTCATCCTCTGCCCCATCCCCTACCTCTGCCATGAGCTACCGGGCCTGCTACTGGTCTCGCTGGTCTTGCTCCATTATTCATTGTATTAACCATTTGTGGACAGAAGAGTGAATGAGGTTAGATATCAATTTGTATCACCAGATACCAATTGGAATCAAGTTATAGCATGAAGGAAGGAAGGAAGAGATAGTTTTTTCCTAAAGCCCCATAGCCTCTCGAAGAAAAGTATGGACGTCTCTGCACCATTCCGCCAGACTCTACTAGACTTGTTTGGTACGAAGAGATCAACAAACCTAGGGATCTCATACCATCTTTGTCATGACCCAGACCATCGTGAGTGGCACCCACCTAACCCCAGAATGAGCGAACCAATAGAGTCTAACTCTTAGCCTAGATTAACAGCCTAAAACCAGCAAACAGAAAATAAACTAGCAATTCGAATATGCAAGGAACCATTTAATTAAATAAGCCTGCGGAAATTCCCCTAGAATCTAAAAGTCATCGTACCAAATGCTACCAATACTAGAGTATGAGGATACAACCCTAAAACTTAAAAAAATAAGAAATAGTCTAAGCCCAAAAAAATTGGGATGTAAATCAAAAGATAGACACCGAGGCATCTTGGTCGAATAGCTTGTCATGCCCCGAGGTTACCCCCTAGATGTAACACGGGACTCAGGACCACAAGGATCCCAAGCTAACCCTTGGTCGTAGCATTCTCAAGCATAACAAAGACAAGACATAGCGAAAGCATCGTATGAGAATCCAAATAGGAAGTATAATCATATAAAAGAGAGTCAAATATGAAGTACAACTCAATAGTCATCCCACAACATCTATGTCTGAAAAGCCTCTAAAAACTAGCATAAGGAGTTGATGGGATAATACCCAAACTAACTTGACAATCTAATATGTAAAGGAAACATAAAAACTGAAACACGGTCTAGTCCTCAAACTATGAGTGCTCACCAAAGCTGACTGAGAGAGTGGACTGGAACTCTAGCCACGAACCTAAGGAGGTATGCCTGAATCTACATCATCAAAGGATGCAGTGCAATATGCATTAGTACTATGGAATGTACTAAGTATGTAAGCAATGCATAAACATGATGATAACATACTAAGTATACTTAAATAACTAAAATTATGCTTTTAAAGATAAACTGAGCGCAATGACTCTAATACTTTCCATAAGCTAAAACATATTCGTAAGTAATGAATCTGAAATCTGAATAAGAGTCAAATGCAAGATTTAAAAGCATAAACTATTTTCTGTGGGAGGTTCTCTAACCGACATAGACCATGTGAGCTACATGGAATCCGATGTATCCGGCCCATCGAAAGGACCCAATATACCTTGCCAGAGTATAAAGTCATGACTTTGGCGTGATCACTAAAACTGATGCCCAACAGAGGGGACTTAAGACCTATGGGGGCACGTAGTTCTGGGACCTTTTTAGGTACTCTCAACCTGTCTAACTCGGTGCTAATACTACTCCCAAAACATACATATAGCTCATATCATAGTAGGCATATCTGATGCCAAATATTTTTGAAAAGTATAAGGGTATATCTGATACCATGCAATTCACTTAGCTTAGGTGGACATATCTAGATGTCAAACATTTCTTAAAACATAGGGAAATATTTGTTGTCCAAATCTTTCATTGAACATAGGGACATATCTGATGTCCAAAAACTGTTGGAAAAGCATAAGGACATGTCTGATGTCATGCAATTCCCAAGTCATGAATCTTAAAGCTTTGCAAGACAATAATTCAAAATATACTTTTCTTTCTAAATTCATACTTAAAGAATTAGTCGTGCAATTTCATATATACATAGAGGCCATGATATCTAATCATGCCAACTTTCTCTTGAAAATATGTAAATTCATAGTTTCATGCTAGAAATCAACATTTATGCTTAGGCTTTTAAAACCAATGAGAGAATCATAATCAAATCATGAGTAGTCAAGAGGAAACCATGAATTTAAACATAGAAACTAATTTCATAAACGTAGTCAAGAGGAAACCATGAATTTAAACATAGAAACTAATTTCATAAACTTTCCTCAATTTTACATCAAAACCCTAATTTCATAACTTCATACTTCAAGATAAGAGTTGGAGAATTTAGGCACAAGGGTGAAAGGAACCCCTAGTTAAAAACCCACATACCTTGGTGGAAGATTACCCACTTGATTGGAAAGGAATTAGGAGACTTGACTTGGAGCTTGGAGACTTGAGCTTGAGAGCAATTTTCCTCTTTGAGTGAAGAATGATGAACTTAAGAGGGACTTAGGGTAATATGGGTGAAAACCCTTCTAAAAGTAGTCAAAATGACTTCACTTAATACATAATAGGGTGGTAAATGACCAAAATGCCCCTAGGAGTTAGTTGGGAAAAAGCTAGAAAATGGTCAACTTTCAGTGACCACGACTCAGTCTACGAGTCGTGGTTTGGATGACGGGTCGTTGTCTGGAGTCGTAGAACTCAGGATGGAAATTTCAAGTTGCAGCTTCACATCTACGAGTCAACAGGACGGACCCGTAGAAGGAATGACGGTTTGTCATTAGGAGTCGGTGTTCACAGGGAGCTAGGCTGACTTGGTCAAACCACGACTCAAGACTATAGCTCATCGTTCCAATGATGAGTCGTAGACTTAACTCGTAGTTCCTCAAGGGGACTTGGAAAATGTAATTCCTCTGAAGACATTCCATGAGTCAACAGGACGGACCCGTCGTTTGAACTACGAGTCATCGTTTGGACTCGTGGTTTCTGGGAACACTTTAACAGTTCTCAGGTCTAGTTCCACGAGTGGAACTATGACTCGTAGAGATGAACTACGGTCCATATAAACCACTCGTGGTTCTCAGACCAGAGGCTAAACTTGCAGGGACTACACCACAGATCCATTCCACGAATCATGGTTCAAACCACGGTCCGTGGATTGGACCCGTCATTTCTGAAATAGGGATTTTTCTGAGGTTTTAAACTTAGATAGCTGGATACATTTATGGGGTGTTACGATATCCCCCCTTGGAATCATTCGTCCTTGAATGAAGGCTAGACAAGGGAGACTGAGGGGAAAACAGCCCAACCAAACATCAAAACATAGAAATCAAGGGGTAATCATAAAACCTGAACTTTTCAACTTGAAAACATGATAGACTAACTTCGTAAAACATGGGTGCATGCTAAAATCATGAGAGGAACTGATGGAGTAGAATCGGAGGGACATACTAAGGAGGAAACTAGTACCTCAAGCTGGAACTGAATCGTAAGGAAAGAGATGAGGATATTTGGCCTTCATGGCCTCTTCCTCTTCCCAAGTAGCACCCTCAGCAAGCTGATTCCTCCAAAGGACTTTTACCAAAGCGACCTCTTTGTTTCACAACCTCCGAATTTGATGATCAAGGATCTCCACGGGAACCTCCTCATAAGTGATACTATCCTTAACACCCACATCTTCCATAGGCACAACATTGGCAAATCTAACTTATAAGCAACACTACCAACTCTCCTCAAAATCTGATAAGGACCTACAAAACGAAGACTAAGTTTTCCTTTCTTGCAAAACCTCATCACACCCTTCATGGGTGACACCTTAAAGAAAACCCAATCATCAACTTCAAATTCTAACTCCCTTCTCCTCACATCCGCTTAATATTTCTGTCGACTCTGAGTGATCTTCAACTTTTCCCGAATAAGCTGAACTTTCTCCATGGTCTCATACACAGAATCTTGACCAATCAAGGCTGCCTCACCAACCTCGAACCAACCAATAAGAGATCTACACCTCCAGCCATAAAGTTCCTCATATGGAACCATCTGGATGCTAGAGTGAAAGCTGTTGTTGTAGGAAAACTCGATAAGTGGTAGGTAATCATCCCAATTTCCTTTGAAGTCAATAACACAAGCCCTCAACATATCCTCCAAAGTCTGAATAGTACCCTCGGCCAGGCCATCCGTCTGAAGGTGAAAAGTTATGCTAAAAGTTGTGCTAAGCTTCACCTTAGTACCAAGACCTTTCTAAAATGACCTCCAAAACTGAGATGTATATTGGGGACCTCTATCTGAAATGATAGACAAATGAACAACATGCAATTGGACTATCTCCCGAATGTAGAGTCTGGCATAATCATCCACTGTATCCATAGTCTTAACAGCCAAGAAATGGGATGACTTGGTCATCCGGTTGACAATCACCCAAATGGAATCATGCTGCCTTCGAGTACGAGGCAAACCCGTAATAAAGTCCATATTGATTGCTTCCCATTTCCAAGTGGGAAGGTCAATATCCTAAAGCATACCACCTGGTCTTTGATGTTCCACCTTTACCTGTTGGCAGTTGGGACACTTAGCCACAAACTTGGCTATGTCCTTTTTAATACCATTCCACCAAAAGACTTCCCGTAGATCACGATACATCTTAGTAGCACCCGGATGAATGGAGTATCTAGAACTGTGAGCTTCGGAAAAAATCTGGTATCTCAACCCATCAATATCTGGCACACATAAGCGACCCTGATAAAGAAGCACACCATCTCCCTCTTGGGAGAGAACCTCAACCCTTTGCTGATGAATTGCACCCTTAAGATGAAGTAGAACGGGATCTTGGTCTTGCTTTGCTTGAACCTGAGCCACCAAGGATGATTCTGCACCATTAGTCACAATCACACCACCTTCGGTCGAGTCCATAAGGCAAACACCCAACCGAGCAAGCCTATGAACTTCTTTCACTAATTCCTTCTTTCCAACTTCAATAGAAGCTACACTTTCCACGGATAACCTACTCAAAGCATCCGCCACAACATTGGCCTTATTCGGATGGTAAAGCACACTCATATCATAATCCTTAAGGAGCTCAAGCCATCTCCTTTGTCGCAAATTCAATTCCTTTTGAGTGAACACATATTGAAGACTCTTATGATCGGTGAAAACATCCACATGCATACCATACAAGTAGTGCCTCCAAATCATCAAAGCAAAACCCATGGCCGTTAGCTCAAGATCCTGAGTAAGGTAGTTCTTCTCATGCACCTTAAGTTGTCTCGAGGCATAAGCAATCACCTTGCCATGTTGCATCAAAACAGAACCCAAACCAACTCTAGAGGCATCACAATACACAAAAAAATCATCAAGGCCCTCGGCTTGAGCCAATACTAGAGTTGTAGTCAATCGAGTCTTCAATTCCTGAAAACTTTTCTCACAAGAGTTGGACCACTGAAACTTAACCTTTTTCTGAGTCAATCGGGTCAATGGGGAAGCAAGGGAGGAAAACCCTTCCACAAATCTCCTATAGTAACCAGCCAAACCCAAGAAACTTCTAATATCGGATGGGGAAGTGGGTCTAGGCAAGTTCTTCACTGCCTCTATCTTTTGAGAGTCAACCCTAATACCATCACTAGTCACAATATGACCCAGAAAAGCAACAGATTGCATCCAAAACTTGCACTTGCTAAACTTAGCAAACAACTGTCTATCCTTGAGAGTTTGCAACACAACCCTAAAGTGATTCACATGCTCCTCCTCACTCCGAGAGTAGATGAGGATATCATCAATGAAAATAATCACGAACAAATCCAAATACTGCTTGAACACACGATTCATTAAATCCATAAAAGTTACAGGAGCATTCGTTAGGCCAAAAGACATAACAATGAACTCATAATGACCATACCGAGTCCTGAAGGCTGTCTTCGGGATATCACATTCCCAAACCCGAAGCTGATGATAACCAGATCTAAGGTCAATTTTGGAGAAGAAACTAGCACCCTGAAGCTGATCGAACAAGTCATCGATCCTAGGAATGGGATACTTATTCTTCATTGTGACCTTGTTCAATTGACGGTAATCAATACACATTCTAAGAGATCCATCCTTCTTCCGAAAAAACAAAACTGGGGCACCCCATGGGGAAATACTAGTCCTAATGAAACCATTATCAAACAAGTCTTTCAGTTGATCTTTCAACTCCTTGAGTTCCACGGGGACCATTCTATAGGGCGGAATAGAGATAGGATTCGTATCCGGAAGAAGATCTATCCCAAATTCAATTTCCCACTCGGGAGGGACTCTGGGAAAATCATCGAGGAACATTTATAGGAATTCATTCACAATAGGAACATACTGAATAGTCGGGGTCTCGGACTCCATGTCCATAACCCGAACTATATGATAGACATAACCCTTAGAAATCATCTTCTTAGCCTTAAGATAAGATATGAAATGACCCTTCGAAGAAGAGGGACTACCTTGCCATTCTAGGACTGGTTCATTAGGAAACTCGAAACTAACCACACGAGTGCAGCAATGAACTGAGGCATAACATGCATACAACCAATCCATACCAAGAATGACATCAAAATTAGTCATCTCCAACTCTACTAAATATGCTGAAGTGACTCTATGAAGGACTGAGATAGGGCAATTTCGATAGACTCTTTCGGCTAGGACTGACTCACCAACAGGAGTAGAAATATGAAAGGGTTCTAAAAGCAATTCAGGATGAATCTCGAACTTACAAGCCACATAAGGGGTTACAAAAGATAAGGATGCAGCAGTATCCAACAAGGCATACACATCAAGAGAGAAGATTTTCAACATACCGGTAACCACATCTGGGGAACTCTCCTGATCCTGGCGGGAGGACATGGCATAAAGATTGTTCTAGTGCTGACCACCAGAACTAGAAGCTTCACCCTACGGGACTGGTCTACCACCTGAAGATTCGGGGGTAGACATAGTCCTACCACCTCCCTGCCCCTTTTTAGCTGAAGGGCAATCTCTAACACGGTGTCTGGTCTGACCACACCCAAAACAACCCTCTCTACCAGCCAAACACTCACCAGGGTGTGTTTTCACACACTCAACCCAAGCTGGGTAGGAAGATCCCTTAGTGACACTACCCTGAGACTGAGAATAGGAACCAAATCCCCTACCACCCTGATCATGACGAGGCTTCTGAACCTGGGTAGGAGCACTAGAAGAAGAGTGAACAGGACCTGATGACTTCTTCTGGAAAGAAGAGCGATGTCCACCTCCGAACTTGTGATGACCAAAACCTAATCCCTCAGATCTACCCCTCTTGTTATCCCTGGCCATCTCCTTAAGCTTATCACCATCAATCTGATATGCATGAGTCATGAGACAAGAGATGTTCATGTCACTCAACAACAAGGCAGACCTACACTCCTTCTTCACTATATCGAAAACACCATAGATGAAATTGCTCATTTGATCATGCGGGTCTGCTATCATGGAGGGAGCATACATAGACAATAGAGTGAACTTCAAACTATACTCTTGCACCGACATCGAACCTTGTCTTAAGTTCACAAATTCCTCCAGTTTCGCTTGCCTTAACTCATGGGGAATGAACCTATCAAGAATGGCTCTCTCAAAATAATCCCAAGTCGTGGGGATCACATCCCTCACCCTAGTCTCCTTCTATTGCATGAACCAAATATGATTCATATCCTTGAGTTGGTAGGATGCAAGCTCAACACCATTAACACTTGATACTTACATAACCTCACAGATCTTCTTCACTTCATCAATAAAGTTAAGCAGGTCCTCACTCACTTTCAAACCCCAAAACTTGGCGGGTTCATACGGATAAAGTCACGAACTCAGGCCACTACCCCACCTTGAGGATGAGCAGGGGCAGGAGCCTGTTGATTTGCCAAAGCATGAGCTACTAGGTGAATAGGATTCCTAAACTCATCATTTGTGACATCGGGAACCGTAACTTGAGGAGCAGCATTTCGAGAAGCTCGGGGAGGCATAGCACGTCGAGGAGGCATAATCTGAAATGCATAAGATAAGGATTAGAGGAATATTAGACTTAAGCTCTATCGCACAATATGATCATAAAAGAAGTGAATTTTTTCTAAGACATCTCATAGCTTCCCTCTCATGTGTGTGGCGCACTTCACACACATGAAAAAGACTCTACTCGATGCGGCTTTCAGACATCCTAGGACCCTTGAACCTGAGGCTCTGATACCAAGTTTGTCATGCCTCGAGGTTACCCCCTAGACGTAACACGGGACTCGGGACAACAAGCATCCCAAGCTAACCCTTGGTCGTAGCATTCTCAAGCATTACAAAGACAATACATAGCGAAAGCATCGTATGAGAATCCAAATAGGAAGCATAATCATATAAAAGAGAGTCGAATATGAAGTACAACTCAATAGTCATCCCACAACATCTATGTCTGAAAAGCCTCTAAAAACTAGCATAAGGAGTTGATGGGACAATACCCCAACTAACTCGACAATCTAATATGTAAAGGAAATATAAAAATTGAAATACGGTCTAGTCCTCGAACTATGAGGGCTCACCAAAGCCGACTGAGAGAGTGGCCTGGAACTCTAGCCACGAACCTGAGGAGGTATCCCTGAATCTGCATCATCAAAGGATGTAGCGCAATATGCGTTAGTACTATGGAATGTACTAAGTATGTAAGCAATGTATAAACATGATGAAAACATACTAAGTATACTTTAATAACTGAAATCATGCTTTTAAAGATAAACTGAGTGCAATGACTATAATACTTATAAATAAGCTGAAACATAATCATAAGTAATGAATCTGAAATCAGAATAAGAGTCAAATGCAAGTTTTAAAAGCATAAACTATTTTCTGTGGGAGGTTCTCTAATCGACATAGACCATGTGAGCTACATGGAATCTAATGTATCCGCCCCATCGAAAGGACCCAACATACCTTGCCAGGGTATAAAGGCATTACTTTGGCATGATCACTAAAACTGATGCCCAATAGAGAGGACTTAAGAGTTACGGGGGCACGTAGTTCTGGAAACTTTTTGGTTATTCTCACCCTGTCCAACTCGGTGCTAATACTACTCCTAAAACATACATATAGCTTATATCATACTGGGCATATCTGATGCCAAATCTGTTTGAAAAACAAAAAAGTATATGTGATATTATGCAATTCACTTATCTTAGGTGGACATATCTAGATGCCAAACATTTCTTAAAACATAGGGAAATATCTGTTGTCCAAATCTTTCATTAAACATAGGGACATATCTGATGTCCAAAAACTGTTGGAAAAGCATAAGGACATGTTTGATGTCATGCAATTCCCAAGTCATGAATCTTAAAGCTTTGCATGACCATAATTCAAAATATACTTTTCTTTCTAAATTCATACTTAAAGAATTAGTCGTGCAATTTCATATATACATAGAGGCCATGATATCTAATCATGCCAACTTTCTCTTGAAAATATGTAAATTCATAGTTTCATGCTAGAAATCAACATTTATGCTTGGGCTTTTAAAACCAATGAGAGAATCATAATCAAATCATGAGTAGTCAAGAGGAAACCATGAATTTAAACATAGAAACTGATTTCATAAACTTTCCCCAATTTTACATCAAAACCCTAATTTCATAACTTCATACTTCAAGATAAGAGTTGGAGAATTTAGGCACAAGGGTGAAAGGAACCCCTTGTTAAAAACCCACATACCTTGGTGGAAGATTACCCACTTGATTGGAAAAGAATTAGGATACTTGACTTGGATCTTGGAGACTTGAGCTTGAGAGCAATTTTCCTCTTTGAGTGAAGAATGGTGAACTTAAGAGGGACTTAAGGTAATATAGGTGAAAACCCTTCTAAAAGTAGTTAAAACGACTTCACTTAATACATAATAGGGTAGGAAATGACCAAAATGCCCCTAGGAATTAATTGGGAAAAAGATGGAAAATGTTTAACTTTCAATGACCACGATTCAGTCTACGAGTCGTGGTTTGGATGACGGGCCATCGTCTAGAGTCATAGAACTCAGGCTGGAAATTTCAAGTTGCAGTTTAACTTCTACGGGTCAATAGGACGGACCCGTAGAAGGAATGAAAGTTCGTCATTAGGAGTCGTTGTTCACAGGGAGCTAGGCTGACTTGGTCAAACCACGACTCAAGACTACGGCTCATCATTCCAATGATGAGTCATAGATGACTCATAGTTCCTGAAGGGAACTTGGGAAAATGTAAATCCTCTGAAGACATTCCACGTGTCAACAGGACAGACCCGTCATTTAAACGATGAGTCATCGTTTGGACTCGTAGTTTCTGGGAACACTTTAACAGTTCTCAGGTCTAGTTCCACGAGTGGAACTACGACTCGTAGAATGAAGTACGGTCCGTAGAACCCACTCGTGGTTCTCAGACTAGAGGCTGAACTTGCAGGGACTGAACCACGGATCCATTCCACGAATCGTGGTTCAAACCACGGTCCGTGGTTTGGACCCGTCATTTCTGAAATAGGGTTTTTTTTGAGATTTTTAACTTAGATAGATGGATGTGTTTACGGGGTGTTACACAGCTCACCCTTGATATCTGGAACAATCAGTCCTACAAGTAAGGTCGTGTGTCAACCGCCGAAAGATTTCCTGTATTCACAAAAAATCAAGCAAGTGCAGTATCAGTACACAACAACCATGTACTGGTAGGATCATCAGCCAGTTCCAATAACAATGTATGAACAGTACAGGAAACACGTAATGCAATTACCAAACACCTCTAACTACAAATCTCATCCTAACTTGTCTCTACATGCCATTCATTTCCAATACGAAAATCAATACAAGTCACACCCTCATATCTATATAGCCCGGACCCTCCCTGGGATCCTCTCTACCAAAAACCTAAGTGTTCACAAGCAACCTGATCTACACCAAGACAAACTCTAAATCAAATACAACAATAACTCAACCTCCCAAAGACCATAGACAATTATCACTCTCAATTATACAGCTCGGTCCACTCACGGAACCAATATCAATCAACACAATGCAAAAAATATTCATGCAATGATGCAGTAAAGTAAACCCATACCAAGCATCGTATCCGAGCCAACCATTAGTAATTTCCCATGCCAGGCATGGTACCCGAGCCAACCGTTGGTAATTTTCTATACCAGGGGTGGTACCCGAGCCAACCGAATGTCAATAATCCACAGTCACAAAAATGAACAATTAACTTGTAAACCAATAAGCAAAAATGCAGAGTTCAATAACCAGACTGATGAAACAGGACTATATGACATTCCAATTCATCTTCTAAGCAATGCATCTCTTACAATCACTTAGATAAAAGTACTCAAACACACAATGCATGAAGAAATCAAGCCATCACCTACCTCGAAATGATCCAAGCTTGACTCAACCGGAGCTTTCCCGTTCTCCGAAGTTCTTGCCGATTCTTAGTCTAAAACAACACACAATAACCAATAATTAATCCCCGTGGCCTACAATTTACCCAGATTACGCAAGAATCCTAAACCCCAGGCCACCCATGATCATTCCACCCTTTCCTCGGGCTTTCCCACCATTAATTCACCTAGTTCTATCATTTTTATGGATATAATTAGGAAATTAAGGTCACATGATCATAAAACGGTAAATTTAGCAACACCCTAGAACTTATACACATAGAATCCCCCTTTTCCCTAGATTCTACCATCCTTAAGTCATTCCAAACCTCTTCCCAAATCCACCCCTAGCAATTCTACCTAATAGGAAAAGTATTATGGAGTTTGGGGAGTAGAAACCTTACCTTAGGGAAGAAAAACTATGAAGAACGGAGGAAAAATGCCTGAAATCTCCCTAGTTCTTCTACCAAACGAATTGTAGGAAACTGAACTATTTTGGGGAAGTTTCTGCATTAAATCCCATCGGGCTCCGCTATAGTTGTCAGCTTCCACTATAGCGGTACCACCATAGCAGAGTCAACCGCTATGGAGAAGCTTGACCGCCTTGACTTTCACTATAGCGGTCTTTTCTTCCGCTATAGTGGAGGTCGCCACAGTGGATCCCTAGCACTCATCACGGACAAAATGTCCAGAATTCTCCAAAGTTGGTCCATTTTATAACACACTTGCTTTCCCCGATGATCCGAAACAACCCTTTCATGTCAATCTCAATTTTGGAAGATCTATTTACCCGAATTTGATTCTGAAAAGTCCCCCGGACTCCTTTATGTCTTGGCTACATGGAAAACTAGCTCAAATCAAGACATCTAACCCAATCCTTACCCAGATTTTTCCTAGACTATACTTTACTCCAATTTTGGCCGAGGCTTGCCTAGCCCATAATTTCAAACTCCCAAACCCAGGGTTTTCTAACTCTAAAACTTGGCACGATTGGACTACCCGTAACGAAGGACTCGGTCGTTACAATGATAATAAATTATGCCATTCATAAGACAAATTATTTGTCAGCATATTAAACAACTAGATATTATGCTTGTAGGATTTAATTAATAAACTTTTCGCATACATTTAATCACTAGAAATCATGCCTATAGGTTTAATCATATGAAAGTGTTAATTTTTGAAGCATGTTAATGACTTATTTATCCTTTTAATTAATTTAGAGGCTTTTATGAGACCTTATGTGCTACTTGCTTTAAAGTCCTTGGATGTTTTTTATGACGCTAAACCCGTGTCTAATTAATAACCTTAGGAGTTTATCTGTCTATATCAACATCTAAAATAGTAAGTCCAATGCCTCTTGGACATTAAGTCGGGACGGGTAAGCATATTAAGGAACGTTAGACTTTTTCATTTCTTTAGTGCGCTCTTAGGTTTACTTACAACTTTAATAACCAACCTAGGCGGGTAGTCAGAGATGATAGTCTGTGCTCACTGATTAATACGAGCAATCCTTAAGTGGATTGTGAAGTATTAATTTATGTTTCATGGGGTGATCCTTTAGGCTAAAAAACTCCTCCTCCCCCAACTTTTTTTCCTCCTACGTAGGTAGTGATCTACATGATACACTTCTAGCTCGATAGTCATTGCACTTTGACTAAGAAGTCTTTTAAGATTTCGCACGAGGCTGAGCGATTATTCCCTAACTTACATGATTTATAGTTTATTTAGTTCCTATGTAATTATATGCCTTGGGTGGTTAATTAAATCACTTAGTAATTAGGATATTTTCTTTATATCATTGTGTCCTTTCTGTCTTCTCTCTCATCTGTTTCTTCTTATTTATTTATTTATTTATTTATTTTTATTGTAATTTACATGCGTAGTTCTCTCTCACATAGAGTTATTATTATTTAAATTGGTTTAATTTATCTACTTCTTTTAAAGGATAATGTTTACTTGATTTTATTTACTTTGACCTTTGATTATCACTTAGTTTCCCCACATAATATATAAATACAGTAGGGACCCATATTTGTGGACCACGAAGGGTGCCTAACACCTTCCTTTTGAGGTTACTTGAACCCTTACCCAATTTCTTGTGACGTAGACCTTAAATTAATAGTAGTTAGTGTAGTATGGTGCCCTAACACACCTTAATTCATTAGGTGGTGACTTTTCACGCTCTTTTATCCTAAAAAAGAGTTGTCACATCAAATCTCGCTTTTTGCGAGAAAAATAGGACACGACACTACTGTGGATCCTCGCGCTGAGGTTATTCCAGTACCATCTATTGCACAACCTCTTGCTCCTCACCCAACTATGAAAGAGATGGTGCAGAAGGCATTGGGTAAGTTTCTAAGGTTGGCTCCACCTAGATTTTTTGGTATTCCTGATCAGGATCAGTATGATTTTATCTCTACTTGTGAGGAGATGCTACACCATTTAAGTTTTTTGGAGACTCACAGTGTCAAATACACTACTTATTAGTTAGAGTCCCCAGCTAAGTTATGGTGGAGGGCCCAAGTTGCTTGCAGACCATCTACATCTCCTCCACTACCTTGGTCAGAGTTCTATGAGTCTTTTATGGCCAAGTTCTTGTCACAGAGATATAGAGAGCATCATAGGGAGTATTTCACTAGACTTATGCAGACTCTCTTCCACCAGCTTGATCATTTTGGGGCTATGATTATCCCTACCGAGCCTAATAGAGTCCGTAGATTTATTTAGGGGTTGATATTAGAGTTTAGATAGACAGCTGAGGTGTTAGTTACTAGCGCTCAATCCTTCTAGGCAATAGTAGATAATGTTTGCACTATGGAGAATTTGCACCATCATGACCCGGGGCTAGAGATAAGATGCCATGTCACCAGGGCAGCTATAGTGGTCCCCATTATAGTGGTAGAGGTTCAGGCCAGTAGGAAAGAGGGTTTCAACCACAGCAGCACCAGGGCCAGACTATTCGACTAGTTCAAGCTTCACTTTAGGCTTCCGGTGGGTCGCAATTTGAGTAGGGTCTGAGTAGTTACCAGGGTTACAGTAGTCAGACTCCAAGGGGTACATCTTTTGGGGTATCAAGCTGTGGTGGCAACATAAGAGCAGCTAGTTCATACAAGAAGGGTAGGCCATCAGTTTTTTTTTTATGAGTGTGGATTCATCCATCATTATGGTAGAGATTGCCCCTGGCGAGGTATAGTGCAGCCAGCTGCTCAGTCGGCTCAACCTATCATAGTAATGCAGCCACCGGCTAGAGGAAGTGGTGGTTAGGATAGAAGTGGTACCCCATGGTGCAGGACAGGTGGTAGGGATAACAGTTGGTCAGGTGGAGGTCATCATCAGTTTTATGTGGTCCCTCGAAGACCGGAGGCATAGGAATTGGATGTTGTGACCACAAGTATGATTTCTGTATGCTGTCGTCAGCTTTGGCTTTATTTGATCCTAGATCTACTTGCTCATATGTTTTTGCCTACTTTATGCCTTGTTTGGGGTTGGCTAGTGAGCCACTATCTGTACATGTATCTCTTTTGACCCAAGTAGGAGATTCTTTAGTAGTGGATTGAATTGTGATATCCTGTATGATTTCTGTCAGTGATTTGGAGACTTGGGGTGATTTGATAATTCTTGATATCTTAGACTTTGATGTGATTCTGGGCATGGACAGGTTATTCCCTCACCGTGCAATTTTGGATTGCGATGCCAAGATCATTACCATATCTATACCAGACATATCACTGGTTATGGGGCAGGGTTTTTTCAGTCGTGCATCGTCTGGGATCATTTCTTGTCTTCGAGTTAGGAAGTTCATTTCTCGTGGGTGTTTGGCTTATCTAGCATATGTTTGAGATGCTATTGCTGACCTTTCTTCCCCTGATTTAATTCCTGTAGTTTATGATTTCCTATATGTGTTCCCGACTGACCTGTCAGTCCTTCCACCTGAGAGAGGTATTGACTTTTCTATAGAGTTATATCCGGGCACCAGGCCCATTTCTATTTCTCCTTATTATATGGTTCCACCTGAGTTGAGGGATCTTAAGGAGTAGCTCCAGGACTTATTAGCTAAGGGTTGCATCAGGCCTAGTGTGTCACCTTGGTGTGCTCTAGTTCTGTTTGTGAAGAAGAAAGATGGGTCGATACGGATGTGTATTGACTATCGATAACTAAATAAGGTGAATGTGAAGAACAGGTATCTGATGTTTTACATAGATGTAATGACCAGGTCGGTCATTACGGGTAGTCTAACCGTGCCAAGTTTTAGAGTTAGAAAACTGTGGATTTGGGGGTTTGAATTCTGGACTAGGCTAATCACAGTCGGTTTAGGAGCGAGGCATGGCCTAGGGCCATACGGGTAAGGATGGGGTTAGATGTCCTATGTTGAGATAGTTTTCCTCATAGCTAACACATAAAGGAGTCCGGGGGACTTTTCAGAATCAATGTTAGGTAAGTAGAACTCCCGAAATTGAGGTCGACGTGAAGGGGTTGTTTCGGGACGTCAGGAAAATAAGTGTGTTATAAAATGGATTGATTTTAGAGGTTTTATGACTTTCTGTGCCGTGTCATCCGCTATAGCAGTTTACACTTTGCCGTAGAGGCCTCCACCATAGCAGAAAAATTACTACTACAGCTGAGGTCAATGTTGGTAAGCCTCCGCCATAGAGGGCGACTCTGCTACAACGGAACCGCTATAGAGGAGCAGACCGCTATAGCAGGCTCGACGGGAATTAAAGTTGAAACATTTCCCAAAATACTCAATTTTCACAATTTCATTTTAGGAGAAGGGCAAGGCGATTCCAGGCATTTTTCCATTATTTTATTCCCTAAGGTAAGGTTTCTACTCCCCAGTTTTCATAATACTTTTTCTATGCGGTAGAATTGCTAGGAGGGAACTTGAGTGAAGGATGGAATAAAATAGGAATGGTAGAATCTGGGGACGAAGGGGGATTCTAGACTTGAATGTTCTTGGGTGTTGTTAAAAGTAAGATATTATGATCATAAGTTGTTAAATTCCCTAGTTTTATCTTTAAAAATGATAGAACTAGGGAAATTACTGGTGGAAAGCCCGAGAAAAGAGTGGGATGATCATTGGTGGCCTGGGGTTTTGGGATTCTCTGTAATCCGAGTAATGTACAGGGCTTGTTTGTTAATTTCATATACTTGTATGATATTTTAGACCAAGAACGAGAAAGGAATCTGAAACACGAGAAAGCTCGGGTTGAATAGAGCTTGGATCATTTAGAGGTAGGTGATGGCTTACGATTTCTGTGAATATTGTATGTGCTTGTACTCTTATCTAAGTGGCTGTATGAATTGCATTGCTTAGAGGGATTGTGTAGAATGTCTAAGGGTCCTGCTTTACATTCTGTGAGTGGAATGGTGTCTACTTGTTGGTTTACAATTTGTGTGTTCAGTCAATTGTTGACATTCGGTTGGCTCGGGTACCACACCTGGCACAGGTATACTAACGGTTTGCACGGGTACCATGCCTGGTACAGGTATACTAACGGTTGGCATGGGTACCATGCCTGGTAAAGGTATACTAACGGTTGGAACGGGTACCACGTCTGGCATAGGTATACTAACGGTTGGCACGGGTACCACGCCTGGTACGGGTATAACAAACGGTTGGCACAGGTACCACGCCTGGTACGAATTACTAACGGTTAGCTGGGGTACCACGCCTGGTACGAGTTTACTTTTCTGTATCATTGCATTGTTGTTGATTGCATTGCATCGACTGGTATTAGTTCCATTAGTGAACCGGTCTATTTATTGAATTATGATATTTACTGGTGGTCCTTGAGTGACCGGGAATTCTGTTGTATCTGTTGAATTTGTCTTTGTTTAGACTGGGTTGTCTGTTAATACTTAGGTGTTGTCTAGAGGGGATCCCAGAGTGGGTCCGGGCTAGGCAGAAATGATGGTTATGTGTATGTGACTGTTGCTTATGGTTATTAAGGGTGGATTTCATGTGGGAACAAGTTAGGCAGAGGCTAGTAGTCTAAGAGGAGCCTGTTAATATTGTTGCATGTCTTCCATACATTTTACTTGATATTGTTATACTGCTTATACACTATTTATTTGGAAACTGGCTGATGATCTTACCAGTACACAGTGGTGATGTACTGATACTGCACTTGCTTGTCTTTCTTGTGAGTACAAGAAATCTTCCAGCGACTGAGATGCGACCTCATCTATAGTATCAGTGTTCCAGACTTCAAGGGTGAGCTATTCTATCAAGCTACCTTGGATCTATCTTTAGAATTGTATCCCATTTATTTCGGGCTTAAACTATTTCCTTTATGTTTTGGGGTTGCATCCCCGTACTCTAGACATTGGTACATTGTTTGGTACTGCGACTTTCAGGTTCTAGGGGATAAATTCCGCAGGTTAATGTTAATGAACTATTTTTCCTAAATTATTGAATGCTAGTTTACATTCTGCATTTGGTTTTGAGCTGTTAGAATAGTTAAGTTCGGGGCAGTGATGGTTCTCTCACCCGGGGGTTGGGTGAGTGCCACTCACGGTGGTCTGGGTCGTGACAAAGATGGTATCATAGCCCTAGGTTCGTTGATCTCATTGTACCAAATAGGTCTAGTAGAGTCCTGCGGAATAGTGCAGAGACGTCCGTACTTTTCTTCGGGGGGCTATGGGGCTTTAGGAAAAACTATGTCTTCCTTTTTTCCTTCGTGCTATAACTTGATTCCAATTGGTATCTGGTGATAAAAATTGGTATCTAATCTCATTCAATCTTCTGTCTGTAGATGGTTAAGACAAGGAATAACGGATCTAGAGCAGCGGGCCCGGCTATCCACGGTAGAGGTAGGGGAAGGGGCAGAGGATGAGGTAGAGCAACACCCACAGGGGTGGGGCTCGAGCTGCTGCTGATGCACGCGAGGTAACACCTCACCCACTTTAGGAGCATGTTGTTGAGGACGTAGAAGAAGTGGTTGTAGAGTGATGAAGTGGCAAAGACAGAGGTGGCACCGGTTGGGGGTACAGGCCTTCCCGCTATGACACTGGAAGCCTTTAAGCAGGCTTGGAATATTCTGAGTGGGTTGGTTGGTGCTGGAGCCATACCCGCAGCTTATGCAAATCAGGCCTTGGATACTCAGCCAGCGGTTACTACAGCGCCTAGGATTGACGCAGCTTCAGGCACGAATGATTTCTTCAGGCCAATGCTAGGCCCAATGATGATAGGGAATGAGCTTCAGATGTTGACCAAGTTTCTCAAGCTGAAACCCCTTACGTTTTAGGGTACGGATAGAGAGGATGCTTATGAGTTCATATTGGATTCTATGAGAGGTTGCACAATATGGGTATTGTACGTCGGCATGGGGTTGAATTTGTCACTTCTCAGCTACAGGGTGATGCCAAGCAGTGGTGGAGGTCTCATGTTGAGTGTCGGTCTTCTATTCTACCTCTAATGACTTGGGAGCAGTTCCATGCCTTATTCTCGGAGAAGTACGTACCCCGTACTTTGAGGAACCGGAAGAAAGATGAGTTCTTGAACTTAGAACAGGGTGGCATATCGGTCTCGGCTTATGAGGCAAGTTCCATGCCTTGTCTTGTTTTGCTACACAGATGTTGGGGTCCGAGGAGGAACGGGTCCAGTTGTTTGTCAAAGGTCTGAATACTGAACTGCAGGTACTGTCAGTGCATATGACTTCTTCAATAAAGGGCTTTAACGATGTGGTGGATTATGTGAAAATGTTAGAATGAGTTAGGCAAGCGAGGCAGGCTAAGGCTTTAGCCAAGAAGCTCCGGAATGAGGGAAACTATGGTGGTTCATACTCCAGGGGCCAGTATCAGTAGGCTTACTTGGCCCATCCTATTAATTCAGCCTTGCCAGCTACTACAGGTAGTCGTCAGGGGCTCAGTCTTCAGCTCCTAGAGACCAGGGAGCATCTTATACATCAGCTAGAAGACCTACACTTGACCGTGGTTGCTTTCATTGTGGTGATCTGGGACACTTTAAGAGGGAGTGTCCATATAGGCAGATAGGTAATCAGGGTCAGCAGCCTTTTAGAGTAGTGGTCCTGGCAGGGAGAGGCGGTAATGCTAGGGGTCATCAACAGGGTGGGCGAGGTAATTTTCAAGGAGGTTGGGGAGACAGGGGGAATAGAGGCGCAGGCAGGGGTGCATCGCAGCCGGCCTGGGAAGTTTCCTAGATTGATGATCGGGCATATTTCTACGCTTATCCAAGGAGGACCGAGGCAGAAGCCTCAGATGCGGTGATCACAGGTACCATTCTTGTCTACGATAAAATGGCTTCAGTATTATTTGACCTTAGTTCTGCATATTCTTATATATCTGTGAGTTTTGCATCGGGTCTGGACCTAATTTGTGATATCCTTGATTCCCCTATCCATGTTTCTACCTCGGTTGGAGAGTATGTGATTGTGACTGATGTTTATCATGACTGTACTGTGGTGTTTGTGGGGTTGCATACTTGGGTAGACTTGGTAATTCTGGATATGACTAATTTTGATATTTACTTGGGTATGACTTAGCTATCTCCTTATCATGTTGTGTTGAACTATAACACCAAGACTGTGGCTCTTGAAATTCTGGGTAAGGATAGACTAGAGTGGAAAGGTATGTACAGGCCTAAGCCAGTTAAGATAATATCATTTGTTTAGGCTAGGAAGCTAGTGGGAGGGGGTGTCTAGCCTTCTTGGCTCATCTTCGAGATGATAGCGTGGATTCCCCGTCTATTGAGTCAGTTCCGGTGGCTTCTAATTTTTTAGAGGTATTTCCAGTGTACCTGCTTGGTATTCCTCTAGATAGGGACATAGATTTCTGTATTGATTTGGAGCCAGACACTCATCCTATTTCTATTCCTCTGTATTGTATGGCTCCGACAGAGTTAAGGGAACTTAAGACTCAGCTGTAGGAACTCCTAGATAAGGGATTTATACGTCCCAGTGCTTCCCCTTGGGGTGCTCCAGTTTTATTTGTAAAGAAGAAGGATGGTAGTATGCAGATGTTCATAGACTATAGGCAGTTGAACAAGGTGACCATACGGAATAAGTACCCCCTACCCCGTATAGATGATTTGTTTGACCAGCTTCAGGGTGTATCGGTATTTTAAAAAATAGATTTGAGATCGGGGTACCATCAGTTAAACATTAGGCTTGAGGACATTCCAAAAACTGCTTTTCGGACTCAGTATGGGCATTACGAGTTTCTAGTAATGTCATTTGTTTTGACCAATGCACCGGCAGCATTCATGAGTTTGATGAATGGGGTATTCAAGTTGTATTTGGATTCCTTCGTGATTATGTTTATCGATGATTTTTTTATCTACTCTAAAGTAGCGAGGAGCATGCTAGTCATCTCCGTATTGTGTTGGATATATTGAAATGGCAGAAGCTTTATGTGAAGTTCACTAAGTGTGAGTTTTGGTTGACTTCAGTTGCATTTTTGGGGCATGTAGTGTCAGAACAGGGGGTGATAGTGGATCCCCAGAAAATTGAGGAAGTCAAGAGTTGGGCCCGGCCTAGCTCTGTGACTGAGGTGAGGAGTTTTGTTGGGCTCGCAGGGTACTATCCGAGGTTTGTTGAGAATTTTGCTTCTATTGCTACTGACCTGACCAGGCTGACACAGAAGGATGTACCCTTTGTGTGGTCCGACAAGTGCGAGGAAAGCTTTCAAAAGCTCAAGACACTTTTTACTACTGCTCCTATATTGTCCTTGCCGGTTGAAGGTAAAGACTTTATTATTTACTGTGATGCTTCACATTCTGGTTTGGGTGCTTTGTTGATGCAGGATTAGAATGTGATAGTATATGCATCCAGGAAGTTGAAGGTGCATGAGAGGAATTACCCCACTCATGACTTAGAGTTGGAAGCGGTAGTTTTTGCCCTAAAGATTTGGAGACATATCTTTATGGTGTCAGTTGTGAAGTTTTCAGTGATCATCACAGTAGGCAGCATGTGTTCACTCAGAAGGATTTCAATCTGAGGTAGAGGAGGTGGGTGGATTTATTGAAGGACTATGATGTGTCTATTCAATAAAATCCAGGTAACGCTAATATAGTGGCAGACGCATTAAGCCGGAAAACAGTTAGCATGGGTAGCTTGGCTTGTTTGGGGGTGTCCAAATGACCACTAGCTAAGGAAATTTGGGCTTTGGAGGCCAAGTTCATTCACTTGGGTGTTTCAGATCAGGGTGGGTTGTTGGCCAGTATTAAGGTCAAAGCTACTTTGATAGAGGAAATAAAGGCCAAACAGTTTTAGGATCCGAAATTGAGTAAGCTTTGAGGTAAGGTAATATATGGGGAATCCAGAGACGTCACGCTAGACTTGTGTGGAGTGTTAAATTTCAGGTGGAGGATTTGTGTTCCTCGGGTTGATGGTATAATTTAGAAAATCTTGATAGAAGCTCATGGTTCACTGTACTTAATTCATCTGGGTATGACTAAAATGTACAGGAACTTGAGGCAGCATTATTGGTGGCTCGGGAAGAAAGGGGACATAGTTGATTTAGTGTCCAAGTGTCAGAACTCCCAGCAGGTAAAGTATAAACATCAGAGACCTGCAGGACTACTTCAGAGAATGTCAATTCCAGAGTGGAAGTGGGAAATGATAGCCATGGATTTCATGATGGGTCTTCTCAATTGGGGTAATTGTTGACAGGCTGACCAAGTCTTCTCATTTCATTCCGGTTAGGGTAGATTACAATTTGCAGTAATTGGCTAAGATCTACGTGAAGGAGATTGTGAGATTACATGGGGTGCCACTATCCATCATTTCAGACAGGGGTACACAGTTTACTTCCAAGTTCTGGGGCAAGCTACATGAAGAGTTGGGTACACAACTCACTTTTAGCACAACCTTCCATCCACAGAGTGATGGTCATTTAGAGAGAATGATCCAGGTATTGGAGGACATGCTGAGAGCATGTGTGATGGACTTCGGGGGTCATTGGGACCAGTTTCTACCATTGTATGAATTCTCATACAATAATAGCTATCACTCTAGTATTAACATGGCACCATTTGAGGCATTGTATGGGAGGAGCTGCAGATCACCGGTTGGGTGGTTTGAGGAAGGCGATGTAAAGCCTTTAGGAGAGGAACTGGTAAGGGAAGCGCAAGAAAAGGTAAGGGGCTTTCAGGCCAAGTTACTGGCTGCCCAAAGCAGGCAGAAGGAATATGCAGATCACAAGGTCCGGGACATGGAATTTCAGGCTGGTGAACACTAATTGTTGAAGGTGTCATCAATGAAGGGAGTTATGCGGTTTGGTAAGAAGGGCAAGCTTAGCCCTCGGTTTATCGGTCCGTTTGAAGTTCTTGAGATTGTGGGGACAATGGCTTACAAGTTAGCACTGCCACCCAGTTTGTTAGGCGTCCATCTGGTATTCCACGTATCTATGCTTAAGCGATACCATGGGATGGGGACTACATCATCAAGTGGGATGAGGTACTTTTCGATAAAGATCTTCGTTATGAAAAGGAACCAGTCTTGATTCTTGATCGGGATGTCAGGAGATTGAGGAAAAAGGTGATTGATATGGTAAAGGTTTAGTGGAAGCATCATCCAGTTAAGGAAGCCACTTGAGAAACCGAGAAGGACATGCAGGACAAGTACCCTAAAATGTTTGAGAATTCAAGTACTACACTTTCCTTCTTTTATATCCGTAAATTCAGGTTTGATCATTCGGGGATGAACGATGGGTAAATTGGTATCTGTTGTAACGACCGGGTCCGTCGTTACGGGTAGTCCAATCGTTCCAAAGTTTAGAGTTAGAAAACTCCGGATTTGGGGGTTTAAAATTCTGGGCTAGGCTAGTCTCGGCCAATTTAGGAGAGAGGCATGGTCTAGGGACATCCGAGTAAGGACGGGGTCGGATGTATTGTGTTGAGCTAGTTTTTCTCATAGATATCACATAAAGGAGTCCAGGGGACTTTTCAGAATCGAATTTGGGTAAGTAGAACTCCCGGAATCGAGGTCATTGTGAAGGGGTTGTTTTGAGATGTCAGAAAAATAAGTGTGTTGTAAAATGGACTGATTTTGGAGGTTTTACGACTTTCTGTCCCATGTCAACCCTAATAACGGTTGACACTTCTCCGTAGCAGCCTCCACCATAGCGGAAAAATTACCGCTACAGTGGAGGTCAACGTTGGTCAGCTTTCATCATAGCGGGAGACTTTGCTACAGCGAAACCGCTATAGTGGAGCAGACCACTATAGCGGGCTCGACGGGAATTAAAGATGAAACATTCCCCAAAATATTCAGTTTTCATAATTTCATTTTGGGAGAAGGGCAAGGTGATTCCAGGCATTTTTCCTCCATTTTTCCATTGTTTTCTTCCCTAAGGTAAGGTTTCTACTCCCCGGTCTTCGTAATACTTTTCCTATGCGGTAGAATTGCTAGGAGGGAACTTGGGGGAACGTTGGAATAACCTAGGAATGGTAGAATCTTGGAAAGAAGGAGGATTCTAGACTTCAATGTTCTTGGGTGTTGTTAAAAGTAAGATATTATGATCATAGGTTGTTAAATTCCCTATTTTTATCTGTAAAAATGATAGAACTAGGGAAATTAATAATGGAAAGCCCGGGAAAAGGGTGGGATGATCATGGGTGGCCTGGGGTTTTGGGATTCGCTGTAATCTAGGTAATTTGCAGGCCTTGTTTGTTCATTTCATGTACTTGTATGTTATTTGAGACCAAGAACGAGAAAGAAATTCGGAACACGGGAAAGCTCAGGTTGAATAGAGCTTGGATCATTTCGAGGTAGGTGATGGCTTACGATTTCTGTGAATATTGTATGTGCTTGTACTCTTTTCTAAGTGGTTGTATGAATTGCATTGCTTAGAGGGATTGTGTAGAATGTCTAAGGGTCTATCTTTACAGTCTGTGAGTTTAACGGTGTGTACTTGTTGGTTTACAAGTTGTGTGTTCATATATTGGTTATGGATTGTTGACATTCGGTTGGCTCGGGTACCACGCCTGATATAGGTATACTAACGGTTGGCATGGGTACCACACCTAGTACAGGTACACTAACGGTTGGCACGGGTACCACGCCTAGTATAGGTATACTAACAGTTGGCACGGGTACCACGCCTAGTACAGGTATACTAACGGTTGTCACGGGTACCACGCCTGGTACGGGTATAACAAACAGTTGGTACGGGTACCATGCCTGGTACGAATTACTAAAGGTTGGCTCGGGTACCACGCCTGGTAGAGTTTACTTTTCTGTCTCATTGCATTCTTATTGATTGCAATGCATTGACTGTTATTAGTTCCGTGAGTGAACCGGGTTGTTTGTTGAATTATGATATTGACTGGTGGTCCTTGAGTGACCGGGAATTCTGTTGTATCTGTTGAATTGGTCTTCGTTTAGGCCGGGTTGTCTATTAACACAGGTGTTGTCTAGAGGGGATCCCAGGGTGGGTCCGCGCTAGGAAGAAAGGATGGTTATGTGTATGTGACTGTTGCTTATATTAAGGGTGGATTTCATGCGTGAACAAGTTAGGCAGAGGCTAGTAGTCTAAGGAGAGCCTGTTAATATTATTGCATGTCTTCCATACATTTTACTTGATATTGTTGTACTGCTTATACACTATTTATTTGGAAACTGGCTGATGATCCTACCATTACACAGTGGTGGTGTACTGATACTGCACTTGCTTGTCTTTCTTGTGAGTACAGGAAATCTTCCAGCGGCTGAGACGCGACCTCATCTGTAGTACCAGTGTTCCAGACTTCAAGGGTGAGCTGTTTGATCAAGCTACCTTGGGCTTATCTTAGACATTCCACACCACTTCCCTAAGCAATGTAATTCATACAATCACTTAGATATGAGTACAAGGATATACAACATTCACAAAAATCGTAAGTCATCACCTACCTCGAAATGATCCAAGCTCTATTCAACCCGAGCTATTCCGTGTTCCGGATTCCTTTCTCGTTCTTGGTATAAAATAACACACAAGTACATACAATTAACACACAAGGCCTACATAGTACCCGGATTACACCAAATCCCCAAACCCCAGCCCACCCATGATCATCTTACCCTTTTCCCGAGCTTTTTCATCGTTAATTCAACTACTTCTATCATTTTTATGAATAAAAATAGAAAATTTAACAACCTATGATCATAATAACATACTTTTAACAATGCCCAAGAATATTCATGCTTGGAATCCCCTTCCTTACCCGGATTATACCATTCCTAGATTATTCCAACCTCTCCCCAGTTCCCTCCTAGCAATTCTACCGCATAGGAAATATAGTACAAGGATTGAGGAGTAGAAACCTTACCTTAGGGAAGAAATTCAAAGGAAAAAGGAGGAAAATCGCCTGAAATTGCCCTAGATCTTCTCCCAAACAAATTGTAGAAAACTGAACTATTTTGGGAAAGTTTGTGCATTAAAAGCCTGTCGGCCCACTATAGTGGTCCTGCTATAGCAGACGACTTCCGCTATAGTGGTCTTAAGTGGGTGTTGACCTCCTTGACCACCGCTATAACGGTATTTTCCACCGCTATAGCTGAGGTTGCTACGGCAGACCGTTGGGTTTGTCAAGGACAAAATGTCCAGAAATTTCCCAGTTTTGGCCATTTTACAACACACCTGCTTTCCTCGATTACCCGAAATAACCCTTTCACGTTAAATGCAATTCCGGGAGTTCTACTTACCCAAACTCAATTCTGAAAAGTCCTCTAGACTCCTTTATGTATTTTCTACGTGGAAAACTAGATCTAAAGAAGATACATAGACCAATCTTTACCCGGATTTCCCTAGACTCTACCTCGCTTCAAAACTGGCCGAGGCTAGCCTAGCCTAGAAATTTAAACTCCCAAACCCAGAGATTTCTAACTCTAAAACTTGGCATGATTGGACTACCCATAACGACGGACCCAGTCGTTATAGGGTGATAGTGGAAAGAGTTACTAAGTCAGCTCACTTCTTAGCAGTTAAGACTACAGATTCCATAGAGGACTATGCCAGGGTCTACATCAGTGTGATTGTAAGTTGCATAGGGTCCCCTTGTCTATCATTTCAGATAGGGGTCCTCAGTTTACATCTCATTTTTGGATATCATTTTAAAAAGGTCTTGGTACTCAGGTGAATCTCAGTACAACATTTCATCCATAGACGGATGGTTAGGCAGAGTGTACCATTCAGACCTTAGAGGACATGTTGAGAGCTTGCGTGATTAATTTCAGGGGTAGTTCGGATGATTACTTACCTCTCATAGAGTTTTCCTATAATAACAGTTTCTATTCTGGTATTCAAATAGCCCCATATGAAACACTTTATGGGCGTAGATACAGGTCAATGGTTGGTTGGTTTGAAGTAGGTGAAGTAGCCTTGGTTGGCCATATTTGGTTAATGAGGCTATGGAGAAGGTTCAGATCATCAGAGAAAGGTTGAAAATATCTCAGAGTCGTCAGAAATCCTATGCAGATGTGAGGAGAAAGGACTTAGAGTTTGAGATTGATAACTGGGTCTTCCTGAAAGTGTCAACTATGAAAGGGGTGATGAGATTTGGCAAGAAAGAGAAGCTTAACCCCAAGTATATAGGTCCTTACAAAATCTTGAAAAGAATTGGTAATGTGGCTTATGAGTTAGAGTGGCCAGAAGAACTAGCAGCGGTTTATCCAGTCTTTCACATTTCTCTATTGAAGAAGTGTGTGGGTGATCCGGCATCGATTTTTCCTTTAGAGAGCGTGTCCGTGAAGGATAGGCTCACCTATAAGGAGGTTCCAGTTGAGATTCTTCACCATCAGGTTCTTAGGTTGAGGAATAAGAAAGTCGCTTCATTAAAGGTCTTGTGGAGGAATCAGTCCGTACAGGGAGCTACTTGGGAAGTAGAAGCCGCCATGATGTTTAAGTACCCTCACCTCTTTCCCTCTGATTCAGTTTCAGCTTGAGGTAATAATTCCTCTCCAGTCTCTCAGCTTACTCTTGTGTGATTCAGTCTCAATACCTTTTTCCCTCAGTTATTCGTGCATTTCAGCTTGTTTGCATGTTTATGGAACTCAGTTCATCTAGATATCAGTTTCCAGTACTTAGTTGGCTGGGATTGCAGCTCCTTCCCTCCAAACTCAGCTTGTTTAGTCTTCATTCGAGGACGAATGATCTCAAGTGGGATATATTGTAACACCCCATACTTCCAATCCCAAACTTAGCTCAGAAAACTAGAAGAAATTAATCTTTCACCTGTCAGTCATTCCACGAGTCAGATCCATGAGCTGTGCAATTATCCACGAGTCATGGACTAGACTCGTGGAAATAACATCAGAGGCCAGTCCCTCTGAAGTTCAGTTCATGACCCAAGATCACCGACCATAGAAGTTTCCACAGCCATAGATACCATCCATTAAACCTTCCCTACAGATAACACTCAGGATCCCCAAGTGGGATACACGACCTGTGGAAGTTCCCACGAGTCATGAACCACACTCATGAAACCCTATCCCGCAGCCAAGACTTCCTGCACTGAGAACCATGAGAGGGTTCCATGAACCGTGGATGGATCTATGGATTTTGAGCCCAAGTCGTGGGACTCAGACCCATAGCCTGGGAAAAAAGCCCAGGAACCATGACAAGGCTCCACGAGCCATGGAAGTTTCCATGAGTCGTGGAACCCATCCGTGGAACTTGAGTCGCAATTTTTCAAGCAGATTTTTTTATTTTCCCAAGGGTATTTTGGACTTTTCCTACCTCTTCTAAGGCCTAAGGTACGTCATTTTGCTTAGTCTAAGCCTAATTAATTAGTCAAGAACTACCTAAATCACCTATTCTCCTAAAATCATCAAACTTAGAAAGAAAAGAAGAAAAAGAGGCGACAGTTTTCTCTCAAGAACAAGCAGGAGGTTTTCTTAAAGCTCAGCCCAAAACCCAAAGATTTCCTCCATAGTTTCTTCTCCATGTATGTGGGATTTCACTAGTGGGTTCCTTTCACCCATTAGGTCCCTAGAATTCAGTCAGTTCTTCAGCTCTCCATGAAATATTCAGATCTAGGGTTCTTAAATCTTAGGGATTCCTTTCAATTCAGGTGCTATAATTTAAATAATATTTATTTCATATTTCTTGGAGAATTAGCATAGCCATATGTACAGGACTCAGTAACCCTAGCTTGTCTTAAATTCAGTATGCATAAATTATACTTGCTAGGTAGATAATTCAGACAATCATACATCAGAATTAGAATACCATCAGTTTCAGTATATGTATTGTTGCATTCTCAGATGATTATCAGTATTTTAAGCTATCCAGTATTTCAGCTTGCATTTTAGTGCTTATGTATTCAGTTGGGAGTAGACTTAGCACCGAGTAGACGAAGGTATGAAGGCTCACCCGCCAGTCTAGGCTGAGACCTTTAGTATTAGTCCCTGAGTCCGAGAACTACGATGCCACTGTAGGTTATAAAGGGGTCATCCATCAGATTAGGCTTGACACCCTTATCCCTTATGGACATCAGTTTAGTGGATCCACGTCAGCTTTGTTCATACCTTTGGCAAGGTATGAACACCCTTCCATCTAGGGTCATAAGTTGGCCCCTCAGTTAGCTCAGCTTAGGGTATGTCAGTTAATAGTATCTCCCACAGTCAGACTTATATTGCATTGACCATGTACTCAGTATCTATTTCAGTTATTCAACTCAGTATATTATATTTTCAAGTTAGTACTTGGTCATTGCATCCAGCTTACAATTCAGTTTACGCTTCAGTATGTATATTCCCTGTTTTGTTGTTATGTTGTCCAGTTTAGCACATATCTCGCATGCTCAGTACATTTGAAGTACTGACGCATACTTTTGTGCTACATTATTTCATGATATAGGTTCAGACGCTCAACATCCAGACTGTTCTTAGATCGACTTCCATTTCTTACTTAGCAGCTTATGTGGTGAGTCCTCATAGCTCGAGGATGATAGACATGCTTTATCTTTCAGTCTTTACTTTTCAGTTTTAGGTTATTAGAGTGAGCTGGGGGCATGTCCCAGCAACTCACATCAATTAGGGGCTTTCATACATAGACTAGATTTAGCTATTGAGTTGTTAGTGTTGTTTGCAGTCATCACTATACTCTATATATATTTTTATATTCAGACATGTTTTGGGTTGTTTCCCACTTCAGATATTAAATTGTTTTTAGCTTTCGCATAGTATATGTTTTTAACTGAAATTGTCTAGATATGCCATACCATGGGTTAGCTTAGGGTCACTTGTGACAGTAAGCACCGTGTTAGGTCTAAGAGGTAGCCTCGGGGTGTGACAAAACATCTCAGGTTAGGGTGAGCTTAGATGAAAATATAGTATTTTGTGCCTTAGAGACGGTTGGGTTCCCGTGGTTGGTTATATGGTAGTGTGGAGTCTATTTATGGATAATCGACTATCGCAGGATCCTGTAGAAAGTTTTTGGATGGGAATAAGGTTCATTAAACTCTGGATATCATAGTTATACCATCGGGATTAATCTGTGTTATCTAGGAAATAAGGTGTGTTATGAAATGAGAGTCTAGGGAGAGAAATCAATGTTCTAGAAATTGACACTTGCTGCAATGAAATGGATCCTCATCACGATGGTCTATCACAATAAGCCTATCATCATTACGATAATGACCCATCGCGATGAGATGATGGGACAGTATACCTGTGCATTTTCATCTTTTCTGTTTTATTTCCCATAACTCTTATTTTGTTCCAGAGCACTAAGAAGCAGTTCTCTCAAGAAACTAGGTCAATCTTTTTCATTTGAGGTAAATAATCTGTAAAACCTCTTTTTTTATTGATTATTAATCATTGAGAGACCTTTAGGTAGAGGATTGATTCTAGAATTCTTGAATTGAGCCCTAAAAGCATGAACTTGGGGAATAATCCTATAATTAGGTTCAATTTCACCTATAAACAATTCTAAGTTGTTTTTCTTATAAATCCTAGCATAGAATTATTAGTTCTTAACATGATTAAGGCTAGTGGGGACCTTGAGACATAAAAATGGCTAAAAAAAGATTAAATTGATTAGAATCCCTTTGGGTATTGATGTTATGAATGCAATGAGCCTAGTTATTGATTAATTAACCCTTGGAAAATGCTAGAAAACTCGTTTAAGGGTAAAATTGATGGGTTAAATTACCAAGGTATGAAATAGAGAGTAAATGATTAATTACTCCGTATAATTATTATTTATAAACCTTGAGAATTCCGAAGAGTTAAGGAAGGACAAGGAAATTGCATTGTAACTTACGAGTGATAATTTATCACATGAGGTAGGTTATGGTTTCAATTGGAGTCAAGACTCATTTTATTATATTGTATGTGGTTGAATTAAGTGACTTGTGATTGGTATTCATACATGTTTGAGTTTTATATATTTTCATGTTGTTCTTAGATGAATAAGCTAGATGTACAAGAAGTTATGAGTGAGTTAAGTTGAATAACTGTAAGTATGCTTTGAGGCACTTGTGTCATTACGAGGGACAGGTCTGAAAACCTGGTTGCCTTGATATAGTTATTGACATGATTTCTAAGGGATCGAATACCACTCTTGTATGGTATATGGAAACCTAGGGTCTCCTGTAGGTCATGGCTAGTGGGCAGAAATAAGACCCATAGCATGTATGTACACTTTTTCATTTTTGCATTGTATTTTTATACTGTCTTTTATGGTGAGCTGGTTGTAAACTGATATGAGGCTAGATATATGGGTGACATAACTGGAAGTTAAATGGATATAGATTCCATGTGAGATTAATATTGAAAGTGATTATTATTTTCCCTTTGTGGTGATATTCCAGTGACTCATATGCACTTGAGATTATTGGTATTGGTTTGACTTGAGATGTAATGACCCTTTCGGTTATTCCCGTGTTTATACTTTATTTGTATTGTTAGAGCTTGTTTGTAGCAGCCCCAAGTCATTTATAGCTTGCTGAGACCAGTGGTTTGGTGCCCTGGCCGTTTGTTTGGCCTTGATGATCGTTTCTCTATTTTAGAGCTTAAACTTTAGATATCATTGACTTTGGTCAACATTCCTGCTAAACGTGCTTGGAATCAAATTCTCTCAATTATATTAGCATTGGAGCATAAATTTTTGTCTGGGTGGACCCTTGGTTGGGGTCTGGGAGCTTTCAGTTTAGTTTTGCCTTGCATTTTGTGTTTTCTAGCTAGTTAAACTTGGAGATTTTACTTTGGTCAACATTAGGAGAAGACAGCCTCATATTGAAATTTTGACAGTTTTGTTAGCTCTAGAATGTCGAATTTGGGCTAGAGGAACTTTTGGTTTAGGTCTCGAGGCTTCTGGACTAGTTTCAGGCCATGGTGTTCCAGTTTGGAAAAGTTGGCCTGAAGTTGGTTTGTGGGTGTGGGTCCCATTTTTCATTAAATTGACCTTCATTGGGATTTTCCTTGATTCCATTGAGTCTAGAATGCCATTTTTAGTCGAATAGCTCAACTCATTTATGTTTGAGGGACCCCGGATGTGTTCTCGAGGGTCCATCAGAGAAAATTCTATTGTTGGCATAACGTTTGGCAGCTGGTTGTTGTCTTGAACCAGCAGGCGTACGCCTACGCATGGGTATGGCCGCATGCGCACAGCAGTGCCAACCGCCCCCTTTGCTCTTGGCCTTTTCCTGCATATTTCCTGGGATGCATGGGCAGTGTCCGACGTACATGCGTGCTAGGCAGCGCCTGCCCTGGCCAACTGTAATGACCCTTCCGGTCATTTCCACGTTTAAGTTTGAAGTCAAGCAAATCGACAAAAGTTATCGTAAGTTCGTTAACAAATTTCCTGAACTTTGGGTCAAATGTCTCGGGGATTTTCTCCCAATATATAAAGAGTTAGAAGTCCCCCGAAATACCAAATCGAAGGTCTACGAGTCTAGTTTCCAACGCACAAAACCTCACGTCCAACTGATCTCGGAGTAAAGAGTTATGACTATTTTACCGCGGGCTGTCTGGCAGAAAATGGGTTACGAACCGGGTCGCGAACCGGGTCGGGTTAAACGCGATTTAAGCCTCGACGTCACGTTTTAAAATGCCATTTCAGTTCCGAAACAGTGATAAAATATAAGGGAGGATTCCGAGAGAATTCTTGAGCATCAAAATCGTGCGTTGGCGAATTACGAGCCTAAACTTGAGAATTTTATTAGCCTCGTGCGTGTATTTGAGAATACGTTATTTAAAAGTTGAATTGGGTAAAAATTATATTATTATTGCCTTTTCAAAATATTTTAAAGGTTTTATGAAAAATATATTTGATACGATATAAGTGTATACGTATTTATTTTATAAGGTTTTTATACTCCGTAATATTTTAACGGAGATAGTAAATTTAATTATGTTGAAAATTATTATTATAATATAGTGGGTTTTATTGGAAATGATTTTCTGTCAATTATGGTATATTTAAAATATTATATTTATTTTACCACGAATTTATTCAATACCCGAATACGTACGTAGCGGGGACCCACCTATCATTAATTGGATAAGGGGAGATGTGGTGTTGACACACACCCCCCCACGTGGAAATCAACTAAGGTGGTGGCTGCCTACTGTACTTTTAGTTGGCAGCATGAGGAATTGCTTACTTGAATGATTTATAAGTGAGCCTTTGACTTGCTGAAAGTTAATATACGTATATGTATATTACTGTTGCATACAACTATGCACAGTATTAAATACTCATTCACGTGAGAGGTTTTGTTGTGAGAAAAATATATTTGATAAAGTAAGTCAAATATCTACGTCAAGTTGTTCCATCCCAAATCCGATTCCGATTCCGATTTAGTTTTGGATTTTCTTGGAGTGGTTCGAGCTTGGACATCGTTGTTCTAGCAGCTTGTCGTCGGACGACAGGTAGGTTACGGTTTATTTTTCCTAGACTCCGTATATATAGAATAAAATTGTATTAATGGACATCCTTGGGTTGGTTTATTAGGTTGGTACCACAGACCTTGACCGCTTTATTCATGTCCGCCTACTTTTGTTCCTCCGTTGTTTGTAGTATTTGCCGTTATATTTTATTTACCCTTGTGGTCCTGTAAGGCCTTGTTGACTCTGGAACATAGAAGGTGGGATTTTGGGAATGTCCGCGAGTCCCGGGCATAGAATTATCCTTCTAGGCTGGTTATGCTTGCTGAGTAGCTGTGGGCCTGTGCAGGGTCGATAGGTTGATTGTGAGCTGCTGGGCAGCTATTGTGTGTGATCATACCATTTCCATGCATATAAAGAGGTTTTTATCCATGTTTTACTATGGTTTTGGCTTCGGGCCTACTGACACTATTTTCTAAACCTTGCATGGCCCGGGGGGCCCGTTTTGATGGAAATAATTTGGAAATGGTTTGATTTAAACTTGTGAATATTCTTGGGTAAAAGAAAGTAAAATTATGATTTAAATCACCAGTTTTACGATTAACACTAGACTCGGCAGGGCCGGAGTGCTAGTTGAGTTTTCTTGCTACTTGAGATGATTTTTAGCCTCGGTTGGACCGAGCACCTGAGATGACTTTTTACTGTTTAGACCCGGTTACGCCCGGGCACCCTTGGAGGGGTTTTTGAGATATTTCCTACTATTTTTAGTCCTGGACAGGGTCTGGGCATGCATATTCGAGACTGGGTCTCTATCTTGATATCGAGACTGGGTCTCTATCTTGATACATGTTCTGATACTGAGTTTTAGTATGGGGTCTGGGACCTCCATGGACCTTGCTATCCGGGCCAGGGGCTACGGGCTGCGTGTGCCGGAGGAGGGGTATACGGTGGAGTAGAGGTATACGGGCAGAGTCCTTCCATGGAACCTACCTGCTGGCCGGATCGGCGCCGGAGGAGGTACATACAGAGATACTATGGCACTTGAGATCTTCATGCATCATATCATTCATGGTTCGAGGTTCCACCCTTGTTTGCTATTTGCTGATTGTACGCTCCGGTAGTATGGGATGCCGGAGGGTTTGTTTTCACTTGTTTGTGTTCCTCGGTTGTATGGGCGGCCGGGGGACTGTAGGTAGACTTTTGCTTTTTACTTACAGAATTGTTCTCTATTATGGATAAGTATGAGATTGGTATGATTAGTTGAGTTTGATTCTTGTCTCTGAGCATGCCTATGATTACTCTTTCTCTCTTCTTCTTACACTTGAGGTTACCGGTATACCGTCCATTTCGTAAACATATTTTATATACACTGTTATTGCAAGGACCCCAGGTGCGTTATTTCTTACTTTCACCTGTGCCTTTGGTGTGTATATTCTGCTTGCTAGCCTCACATGTGGTTCTGTTGATTTCCCTCTGGGCTAGTTCTGTGTACCTTTCGTTGATTTCTGTGACTACTTGCTTCTATTCTGTCTGTTACTATTACTGCGCTTTTATCTTATATGTGCCCAGTCGGCCTATGATACCTACTGGGTACCTTATGCTTCGCATTTGGTGCTCACCCCTACCCCCTGCATCTTTGGGTGCAGATCCTAGCGTGGGCCATCGCCGTTAGATCGTTGAGATTCGTGCTTGGAGATCTGTTGAAGACTATTTCAGGCTGAGGGTGAGCTCTTGGCGATCGGAGCTTAGCTTTAGTTTATCTTTTGCTTCATGTACTCTATTACCATTCAGAGACATCTGTATATATAGTTTTGGTTTATTTGCACTCCATGTATGTAGTTTGGCTCTGTACTATGATACCAGGTCTTGGGGTTTGGTTTAGTTTCCGCATTTGTACATCATGTATTCCATGTTATCTATTTTATTCGTCTTGTTCCCTTTTGCTAGATAGTAGCCCATTACTAACTGTTCTGGGCTACGGGAATTGGTTCGCCTACTGGGGGGTTGTAGGCGCCATCATGACCGAGAAATCGGGTCGTGACAACTTGGTATCAGAGCTTTAGGTTCACCGGTGTCATCGGTATAGGAGCCAATGTCTAGTAGAGTCCTGCGGATCGGGGCGGAGACGTCCGTACTCAATCTTTGGGAGGCTACAGTGACATTTTAGGAAATTCGACTCTTTCATTGCTTCTGTGTCGTGCGTACCGCCCTTGAAGTTTCTGGAGATCTCAGTTATTCTACTTCATTCTTCCGCAGATGGTTCGTACGAGATCATCGGCAGCACGCGAGGATGAGCCTCCCACTCCAGCTAGGGGTCGAGGACGCCCTCGAACAGTGGCACCTGCTGGGGTGGAGATAGAGCCCGAGCAGCATGTGGTTCAGGGGGCAGCTCAGGTACCACTAGCTCCAGTTCCAGCTCCAGTACCCACTTCTGTGCCAGCTTCAGCTGCAGCTCAGTCTCCAGATATTCGGGGATTACTATTGCAGCTTTTGGGTGTGATTGGAGAGCGGCGTTCTGAGGTAGCGCAGACATCCGCTCAGGGGGAAGCCCTGGGTGCATAGAGCTCAGGAGCGCAGCCGGCTACTATGGCTCCCCGTGCGGAGGTTATTCCGGTTCCATCTGTTGCACAGCCTCTTGCTCCTCGCCCAGCTATGACAGAATCAGAGCAGAAGGCATTGGGTAGGTTTTTGAGGTTAGCACCTCCGAGATTTGCGGGTACTTCTGGACAGGATCCACATGACTTTATTACCACCTGTGAGGAGATGTTGCATCATTTGGGTTTGTTGGAGACTCACGGGGTTGGTTATACTACCTACAGTTGGAGGGCCCAGCGAAGTTATGGTGGAGGGCTCAGGTTGCTTGTAGACCACCGTCGTCACCTCCTTTGACCTGGTCTGAGTTTTATGAGGCCTTTATGGCCAAGTTCCTACCTCAAAGTGATCGTGAGCGTCGCAGGGAGCAGTTTACTCACCTTTACAGGGGTCTTACGGACTATCCGGGAGTATGAGACCCGTTTCCATCAGCTAGCACCATTCGGAGCTATGATCATTCCTACCGAGGCTGATAGGATTCGCAGATTTGTATGGGGTTTGAGGCCAGAGATCAGACAGCCAGCTGAGATATTGATTGCCAGTGGTCGGTCATTTCAGGCTATTGTAGACTATGCCCGCACCGTGGAGGACCTACAGCGACATGATCAGGGGTCCAGAGATAAGAGGCCTCGACATCAGGGTGTCTATAGTGGTTCCAGATATGGTGGTAGAGGTCCTGGCCAGTGGAGTCGGAGTTATCTGCCACAGCAGTACCAGGGTCAGTCCAGCCGACCGGTTCAGGCTTCCCTTCAGACTTTCGATAGTACCCAGTTCAAGCAGGGTCAGGGCAGCCATCAGGGCTATAGCGGCCAGTCTTCGAGGGGTATAGTTTCTGGGGCATCAGGTCGTGGTGGTCATTCGGGATTTGCGGGTTCATCTCGACTGAGTAGGCCGTCAGGGGCTTGTTTTACTTGGGGTGCGATAGGTCACTTTGCTAGAGATTGCCCTCAGCAGGGTACAGTTCAGCTAGCCGAGCCTTTACGGGTAGTTCAGCCCCCTGCTAGAGGGGGTGGTCGTCAGATTAGAGGTGGTGCGCCACGCGGTAGAGCAGGTGGTAGGGATGGCAGTCGGGCAGGTGGAGGTCGTCGTCAGTTTTATGCGGTCCCTAGGAGACCAGAGGCAGAGGCCTCGGTTGCTGTGATTACAGGTACGATTTCTGTGTGCCATCAGTCTGCTATGGCTTTATTTGATCCTTGATCCACTTGTTCATATGTATCTGCCTACTTTGTGCCTTGTTTGGGGTTGGCTAGTGAGCCATTATCTGTTCCTGTTTCTGTTTCGACCCAGTAGGAGATTCTTTAGTAGTGGATCGGATTGTGAGATCATGTATGTTATCTATTGGT
>QJPP01005387.1:0-45417 GCA_003996215.1 Jaltomata sinuosa | reverse complement strand
ATATTCTTAATAGTTGATAACACTCAAACACACTCTCCTATAAGAGGTGATAGCGATCATCAGAGAAAACATAATTTCTATTCCCAACGGGAGTCAGGGTCAATCCCATAGAGAATGGTTATGAAGAGTCGCCAAGAGATTATCGTATATCAATCAAGAATGGAGTACTTGATTAAATAGCATAAAAAAGTAAAATGGGGGAAAACAAAGAATTGGGAATCTGTCACAATTGCAATTCAAATTAGAAAGTAAAGTAAGCAACGAGTTTGTATCAAATGAGAGGACGACTTTTCCGATAGGATTCAAACATGGGTTAAGGTACTTGTTCAATTATGCAAATTCTTAATATAGGAGATGGGTAGCATTAGTTATAGTTATGTTTGTGAATCTATTGATCTTCCAAACATATATTCCATGGTCTTTATTCAAGCACCATGGGTTCAACACAAAACAACCAATACAAACATGGGGAAGTCATACTATTTCTAGCTTATACTCTCAAATGGGTATTTTTCGGTGATTAAGTTATTTCTAGTCTCAATATAGGTGAAAATCCCAAGTACCTACTATTGAATTCTCATTCGAATTCATGAACTTCTCTTTCAAGCAAGATCATAACCAAGTAAGTTCAATTAATATTTGCAACCATTAATTTTAAAGTTAAAATATAGAAAATTCAATAGACTAATATCAATTTAGCAATTATAAGCACAATTAAATAAGACTCATACCCAAATTCAAATACACATCATACACATACCCCTAGAAAAGAAAACTATCCACTCATGCTAAGGAAATAAGAGATTATACAATTTGGGTAATTCAAATTTCCATTCATTGTATGCTAATATCCAATATCCAAGCTCAATGTATACAATAATGGTGAATTCACAAGGTTAAAGAAGAGAAATAGCAAGTACACCTCTATCTCTCTTGGGAACCTTTCTTAGTGGAAAACTATTGAATAATGTGTTAAAACTATTCAAAACTACTGAGTACAATGCCCTAATAGGGTTTTAGAAGGTTCCCAAATTATCACATAAAAGTGAACAAAAATGCCCTTTGGGAGGCGTGTGACGCAACGTATGGCAAGATGTGCGGCTGCACCATGTATTGTGCATGTCACACAACCCTATTCTAGCAAACCAGTGACTTGGTTTGAGTTTGAGATTCATGCGAAGGGAGGTGCGGATCGTACCAGCCATTGTGCGTGTCGCACGGCGGCCGCACCTCTCGGTAGATCCTTCTTCTCTTTTGATCACCTTCACACTTCAACTCCTTTTGAGCTCTTTTGGGTCCATATACTTGTTTTCTACTTGTGACCATGAGTACTTGCATTTGCATTAATAAAGGCCATATGTACCTCTAAATCTTATCAAAGTATAACAATAATTCATGAATAAAGGCTCAATAAGTTGGTAGATTACCAACTTATCAATAGTCACCTTGTTCAGCCATTGGTAATCGATACACATCTGTATAGACCTATCCTTCTTTTTTAAAAACAACAGGAGCGCATGCTAAGGAAATATGTTCGATCTAATAATCATTTTCTTAATAGGTCCTATAATTGATCTTTTAATTCCTTCAGTTCTGTCAAGGGCATCTTATAAGAAGGAATAGAGATAGGACGAATACCATGCTCCAAATCAATACTAAAATCAATGTCTCTACCCAATGGAAGACCGATAAGGTATGTAGGAAACACATCTTGAAACTCCCAAACTACCAATACTGACTCTAAAGAAGGAGTGTCAACACAAGTATCGCAAACATAAGCAAAGAAAGAGAGACTCAACTAATTACTGAGCCTTCAAAAAAATAATCATCCTCTTCATATAAGAAGCCTGTGTATCCTTCCATATAATCCTCGGGGCACCAAGCATAACTAAGGTAACTATCTTGGGATTAAAATTTAGAACTACATGATATGAAGAAAGCCAATCCATTCCCAAAATCATGTCAAAATCAACCATATAAGGAATAATCAAGTCTACCTACATATCATACCCTAACAAGGTCACAAAACTGGATCAGTATATCAAATCCACCACTAAGGAATCACGTACTGAGGTAGCAACATGAATAGTTGCAGAAAGGGAATCACATAACATATCAAGACCCACAACAAAATATACAGACACATAGTAGAAGGTAGAACTATGATCAAATAATACTGAAGCAAGACAATGGCATACTAAAACAATACTTCTGATAACCATGTTGTAGGCCTCTACCTCAGGCTTACTAAGAAATGCATAGTAATGAGCATGATCACCTCCAGCCTGTACAACTCCTCTACTACTATCTCATCTAGCCTGTGGTGTACCTCTGCTTTCCTAAGAACCACCACGACCTCTAGCTTGTGGTGGTGCTGGTTTTGTTGGAGCTTATGAATCCTACTGCAGACCTCTCTGTCTGATTTATGGGTAATCCCTCTTATAATGATCATGATCCCTACATGAGAACAAACCTAAATGGGTGAAAATCTTCCATGATAAACTAAAATGACCAGAATAACCATCATGACCTAGAGGCCTCTAATAATAACCCTGAGAAGTCCAACTCGAACTAAATAAGTCTCATCCAGAATACCCACCCTCAAATGCTTGAATGACAACATGAACTGACCTGCTAGGCTGGAGTCAAAAACCTCTTTTGAAGGAACCCTTACCTCCAGATGAGGTACCACTAAAATGACCCAAAGTGCAGAACCTCTTATCCCTCAAATTCCTAAACTTCTCATGGTGCATGAGCTCAAACTACTTGGCTACCTCGACCACTTTCTAAAACAATGATCCAATCTAGGCTGTTTGAAAACGCTACCTCTTATTCAAAAAAATCAAACCCCTCACAAATTGGCAATTCCTCACAGTCCCATCCAATAGAATCACTAAGGAATAACAAGATAATACATTGAATCTAGTCTCATACTTAGTAACATAAATCCCATCCTAAGTCAAATGCTCAAATTGGTTCCTGTGCTCCTCTCTCAAGTTACAGGAATAAACTGATCCAGAAAAGCCTAGGCAAAAAGTCCCAAGTTATAGGCACAGATCTTGTAGATCTATATTCAACACAGGAGTGCCACCACTAGTTGGTAGGGACATGAATATCGAAGTGTCATATAGTCTATTATGTGGGACCCCACCAACTCCACATTGTGAAGCCTCTTCGGACAATTCAGAAGAAACTCATAAGCATCCTTACTCTGTCCACCCTTAAATTGAGAAGGATCCATATTCCTTAACATCTTGATCCTCCACTACTTCTTATTAGACATAATTATTCCAGCCACCCCTAATGCTCCCATACTTGATAAAGGCATACCATAAAATCTATCCACTACAACTATAATTGGCTGGCGTACTAAGCTATGAAAACACAAAATTGACTTCTTGTTTGAAGTCAGCCTTCTTTTCCTAATTTGAGACCAATCTTAAGTACTTGATAGTCCACCAGTCTGCATAATACCCTATAATATACTAAGTATGCAAAAAAGAGCATCTTGATGCATACGGGTGCCTATAAACCTATGTAGGGCCTGCATTAGGCCCACCTCCTCAACTGGGAACTGATTACCATCTGTCTCATACTCCACCTCTAGAGACTATGCCCTAACTAAGACTCAAGCAAGTGTCTAATTCCTCACCTTGGCTGGTGTTGCTGCCAGACCTCTGATAAGTCAGTAATCTATCAACTTATTAAGCCTTTATCCATGAATTATTTCTATGTTTTGAATATATTTAGAGGTTCTTATGGCCATTATTGATGTCTATGTAGGTACTTGTGATAAATGATGAAAAATAAGGAAATGGACCCAAAAAGAGCTTAAAATGAGTGAAGTGTAAAGTGATCGAAAAAGATGGAGATTCTGCCTTGAGATACGACACTTGTGCGACATGCACAAGCCTTGGTGAATTCCGCACCTGTCACTGCATGGAGCCTTACATCTACTGAAGAATCTATTTCGAGGTGTGGTCGCTATGTGATACGCACAACTCATGGTGCAAACCGCACCTTCTATGCACAATATCTCCCAAGTCAGCTGAAGTCACTAGTTCAACTGAAGAGGGTGTGTGACATGCATATCACCACATGTGAACTTCACATTGTGCCATACACCACTTGGAGGGTATTTTTCCCCAAAAAATTGGTGATATTTTGGAAAAGTATTTAAACCCATTTTAGGCACAATTTTAAATAGAATTTTTCAGCTCTGAATACTCTTGAGTAATTTTAACTTTGAGAACAAATTTCCTCTCTAATAAGAAGAAGAGGGTTTCAATAAATTCTCTCTTCCAATTCTTAGTTCACCATTTATGTACAAAACTGAGCGTAGATATTGAAAATTACACTTGAATGAAGAGAAATTTGACTTACCCACTTGGTATCTCCTTCCTTTAGTATGAGTAGCTAATTTCATTGTCTAGGGATGTGTTGATAATGGGTGCTTGACAAATGGGTGTGGGTGTAGCTAATTCTCGTTTATAACTGCTTATTTGACATGGATCTAGTAGTTTCACCAAGTTTTAATCCTAAAATGGGTGGTTGCAAATATTGATTTTCCTTACTTGGTTATGTTGTTGCTTGAAAGAAAATTTCATATCTTCGGATGTGAAATTACTAGTGGGAACTTGGGCTTCTATTAAGATTTGAGGCTAGAAATAACTCATATCGACGGAATCACCTATTTAAGGGTCTAAGCTAGAAATAGTATGACCTCTCTAAGATTTAGCTTGGTTGCTTTGTTGTTAAACCAATAGTGCTTTAATCGAGATTGTCGGATATATGGTTGTTGATTGAGAGATGAACAACCACACCCATAACCAAGGCTACCTATGTCATTAAGCGAGAATTTGTGTGAATAGGCAATCACCCTAGCCCATATTAGATCCCCATTGGATGCACATCTCTAGTTGTATACTCTCATTTTTACACCCATTTTACTTTTTCGTCTTGCTTGAATTGGATTTTGTGACAGAATTCCCAATTCCCCTCAATCCTTTACTTTTTTGCATTTAAACACTTACTCTCTTAGTGAAGTCATTTTTATACAATCATTATTGTGCTATCTATAAGTCTCTATGGGTACGACCCCGACTTTTGTTGGGTACTTATAAATATATTTTGCTTGACGATCACCGATACCACCTAATTGGAGAGTACGTTTGATCGTCTATCAAAAATGGGGCCATTGCCGGGGACTTGATTTAATAGCTATTTTTGATTGTAGATCTGAAATAACTTTGAGAGTACTTGTTTCTTTTACTTTTGTTTGTTGTTTGTGTTGTGATTGAGCAGGCTACCCTATGAGTGAGGCTGATAATAACGAGAGCATTGATGACTTCATGGATGCAAACACTATTGAGCCTGTGTTGCAAAGAGGTGTGGGTGCAATCCACCTACCCCCCACGATGGGAAATGTTGTCTTTCACATTACTAGCATCATGCTCTACCTGATCCAAATGAAGGGCATGTTTGGTAGAGCAGCACATGAAGATGCCAACTGGCATATCTCAAATTTTGTGGAGATTTTCCAACCATTCATATTTCAAAATATCTCCCAAAAATCCATCCGATTACGCATATTCCTCTTTTCCTTGGGGGAATCTATGACGTGGTTGGAAGAACAGCCAGACGGATCTATCACATCTTTGGCAGAGTTAGTTGAGGCATTTACATCGAGATTCTTTCCTTCATCTCGAATGATACAATTAAGAGACGAGATTACCAACTTTAGGCAACGCCCAGATGAGCCTCTACATAAGGTTTGGTTAAGGTTCAAAAAGAAGCTTCTCTTGTGTCTGAACCATGAGTTGTCAAAAAACGTATTGCTATAAAGCTACTATCGATCATTGAAGTCTATGAATAAGGCAATGGCTAACAACCTTAGAGGTGGCACCTTCATGGACTTGCAATTTCCTATTGCCTCAGCTTTCTTAGAGCAGATGTCCAAGACCAACAAAGCTTTGTATATAAGGGAAGCGAATGTGCCAACTTTGGGAGCGGCCTCATCCATCTTAACAGATGAAATTAGAAAAAGAGGTGAAATTCAAGATAAGACCAAGGCTAGGATCATGACCCAAATTGATCTCTTGGCAAAGCATATAATGGGTTCTAAGGGCGTGAATGTTGTGAATATGCCAAAAATAAAAGCTAGCGATGATGAGTTAATGACAATTGTAGATGGTAAACTATTCTTTGTGTTTGTGGGTTCTCATCTCGGGTATTATCGCCCAAGGGAAGAGAATCAAGGTTGGATAAGAAATGACCGGGACAAGTATGGTGATCGATACAATCATTGGAGCCCCTATGTGCCCCCAAACAAAGCGTATTCTCTCTATCAACTATATACAACAAACCATGGGCATTGTAAGGTAGAGGACATGTTGTCCTTGGTGCTAAAAAAAGTGGACATAATGAATGCCGAGGTGAATGATCTTAAAAGCAAAGTCTCAACACTTTATCAAACCGTAAACTCTCATTCAACCTCAATCAAACATCTTGAGGCCTAAATAGATCATCTCTCCATTCAAATAAGCCCGAGGATGAAAGTGTCTCTTCCTTGTAACACCACTACCGATCATAAAAATGATGAGCGCATTATTGTTATTTTTACTCGGAGTGGGCGAACAAGCGGTGCAATAAAAGAAGCCGTTGTAAAGCCAGTTGTGAAATCAATTGAGCCTATTGTTGAAACTGTCATGGAGCCAAGTGGCAAGAATGAAGAGATTGTACATGAAAATGTTTTTGGAGACCCAGGGATAGGGGTGAAGCTTGGTGCAACTAACGCCTTGGAGAGTGTTGAAATTGATGATGAGAAGGAACCTCAGGTAACCATCGATGTTGAGGGGAATCCCCCCTTGTGAAAAATGTGCCGACCACACTTCCAAAGGGACCTTCTCCATATCCACAAAGGCTTAACAAGAAGAAGGAGGAACACAAGTTTAGCAAGTTTGTTGAGATGTTTAGCAAACTCTCAATAAATATTCCTTTAGTGGAAGCGTTGACGCAAATGCCGGGGTACTCCAAATTCATGAAGGAATTGCTTGAAAAGAAGAAGGTTGTTGACATGGGCACCACTGAGATCTCACATAGCTATAGCATTATGATGACTAGCAATGTGGCTACAAAGGGAGAAGATCCGGGTGCATTTACCATACCTTGTACTATTGGGATGTTTATATTCCTCAAAGCCTAATGTGACTTGGGGGAAAGAATTAACTTGATGGCCCTAGTGATCTTCAAGAAGCTAGGATTGGGTGCGCCCAAGACTACATCTATGCGATTGCTCATGGTTGATCGGTCTATCAAACATCTGTTAGGGATCCTATTTGACATATTGGTAAAAGTTGATAAGCTTATACTCCCGGTAGATTTTGTCATTCTTGATTATGAGGTAGATATTGACGTGCCTATTATCTTAGGGAGACCACTATAGGCTACAAGGAGATCCCTTGTTGATGTCAAACTCGGAGAACTCAAATTCCAAGTGGGAGATGAAGCAGTGATATTCAATGTATGCCAACCCACAAAGACTCTGAATGACTTGAGAGTTATATTGTTGATATGTTTGGAGGGTATAATTGATAATACCCTTGAGGAGAGTAAATTAGGCAAGGCACCCACATTTGAGATAATGCCGCTTGGACAACAAGATTATGTTTCTACGTTGTTGATGGAGCAATTCCCCTTCTTGGGATGAGGTCATGACAACTAGATTGATATGCTATCCGACAATCACCGAGTTAAGATACTTTCATCGAGTAGCAATGTTAAATCAAGCGCTGCTTGGGAGGCAACCTAAGTTTCGTTTCTTAGTTTTTGGTTATATTTTGTTGTTTTTGGTGTGTTTTTAGGGAATGCATGGAGCAGAAAAAAATGGATAAGTGAAAACAGGGTAAAAATGGGCTGCACAGAGGACCATGCAGACCGCACGAACCATTGTGCATGTTGCATGGCTCATCGCACACAAAAATAGAAGGCCTGAGAGAAAATGGAACTATAGGAGGCAATGTGCGCTGGGATATGCGGGCCGTATGAGCCTAAGTGCACATCACACCTCCATCGCATGGCAAACCAGTAGCCTGGGCAAGGCCATGTGATGAAATAGGTGAGGTGTAAAGAGACATACGGTCATACAAGGCCTTGTGTGAACCATACGTCGTGGCACACCAAAGGTAAATTTGAATTTTTAATTGGCCTATCCCATTAACTAACCCGACCTGGAGATGACCCGGCTCAACTTTTCTTCTTATTTTCTCTTTATATTACGCCACCTTCCCTATATTTTCTCTCTTAACTCTCAAAATTCTCTCCAAAAGAACCTCCCACAAATCCCTCTACTTCTCCCAAAATATTAATCTTCTCCCCCACAATCACCACCACCGCTTCTCCGTGCTGCCACCAGCGTCTCTTCGGGTGAGTTTATTGGGTCACCATTGTTGCACTCTAAAAGCTCCAATTTTTACTTCTCTCCACCTAATCTTTACTTGTGGTAAGTTCCCCGATGTTAAATACTTGTTTATAAAAAAGTTGGGAACTCATATTGTGAAGCATGCTTAATAAAATTGCCATGTTGATTTTGGGTGAGATCCGAAAATTTTGGGTCCCCAACTTTGAATTGTATTGAGAATGTTGGTTAGTGTTAACTTGGTAGAACTTAAATTTTGTTAAAGCATGTTGATTGGTAGTGATTTTTAGCCTTGAATTTTGTGTTTGGGGTGAAGTCTGAGTAACCCACTCATGACTGATGCATGGTTTGGCCTGATGATAGATTGGGTGACATCATTCTTAAGGGAAAATCATTGTTTGTCATGAAATTTTGTTAAGAATAGTTTGTTGGGGCTTAATCTTGCTACTTGTATGCCCACGGTTCTTTGTTGAATATATTCTAAGGGTGTATGATCTTGTACGGGGAGGGGTTAATTTTTGCTAAACTTATTGGTGCCTATTATTTCAAGTGAGAGCTTGATGTTCCCAATGATAGATGGGGTAACGTCCATCTTAAGGGAAGTCATTGAGTTCTTTTCTTGCTTGTTGATTTTGTCAATGGAAATCCGGGGAAGTCTGAGTACCCGGATGTTTATGGTCATGTTACCCCTTGCCCCTTTGATTAATATTGTTGGTTTGGTGCATTGTGCCAAGTGCCTATGCACATCTTGCTCTATAGATCACATGCGTAATTCACAAGAACACAAGGAACAAAAAAAAATTCCAATTGTGCCTTTGTGCATTTCACATGCGATGTATAGATCCTGATGTGCGGGTCGCACAAAACATTACACCATGTTAGAAATAAAAGGCCAGTTCACTTCATTTTCTACTTCATTTCATTCCATTCTTCTTAGTTTGTTAACTTTTTTTTTAGGCTTTGTTTTTGCTTTTGTTTTTTACTCACAATCTCTCTATGCAGAACATGTCTTCTAGCAGGGGTAATGCCAAAAGGAGTTCACGAAGACCAACATCTCCCTCCTCCTCTAATCCAGCCTCAAATGGGAAGAAGAAAGCCTCATCTTCCCGTACTCAAGTCTCCAAGGAGGACAATGTTTGGTTCAGAGTAGAAGGGATGCGGGAAATTTATGATCGTGATATGGGTAGGACCTTCAACACAGAACAAAGCTTTAACCTGGATGCAGTGGGGATAACCTACCTAACATCCCAACTCAGTTTTCCAGCCAACAGTGGCAGCTATTTCAAGAGGTGACCGGGAACTACTACAAAGAGTTAGTCCAGGAGTTCTTTGCCTCATACCAGGACACACCAGATGCTAAGGGCTACAAAGGGGGTTATGAAACATTCCCCACATTGGAGTCAGTAATTGTTCATGGCAAGGATATCAGGATCACTCCAGTCGCTACTAATGCTATTTATTGGAGCACTCCCATTGAACAAGCCCCTAAGCTCATGGCTAAGCTACTTCTCAAGCGCAAACCTCTCGAATGGGCAGCTCTTATCATTTCTCCTGATGAACCACTATGGGCTACTTTAGGGGGTGAAATCCCATGTCATACTTTGTACTTTGAGGCACGACTGTGGTATGACTTTGTCTTCTCCTGCTTCATGCCTTCTCAGAATGACCAAAAGGTCATGCATGATGGGGTAATTATGGTAGCTGCAATCATGGTGAGGGATCATATCAATGTTGGTGAGATTATCACCTTAGTTATAAAAAGAAAGGCTCATAGGGGTGGTGATGCATTCCCCTTTCTAGTGCTAATTAGTAAACTTTGTACATAAGCGAGCATCCCTTACTTTGACTGTGATACTCCTACTCCGTCCATTGGTGTGCTGGATATTGATAAGAAAACTGACCGGGCTTCCCCTCTCTTTAAAAGGCGTAGGTTAGAGGCACGGTAGAATCTTAGGATGATGACTCTGATGCTGAACTACATGCTTCCTCTCATTCTCATCCTGCTTCAGAAGCACACACCCCAACTACAGATGCACCTAGAGAGACATTATCTGAAAGTGGTCTTCAAGATATGGTTGACAAAACATACAACCATGAGAGGAAATTGAAGGACTTGTCGAAGGATCTACTAGGATTGATTGAGAGGGCGGTGAAGAAGGCCATCAAAGAAGTTGTGGAGAAAGTGTCCTCTCTTTGCAAAATAGTGGATGTCTGTGAAAAATCTATCAAGACACTCCGGAAGGACCTTTACCAAGCCAAAAGTAAAGCTTCAATAGTAGAAGCTGATTTGACCACCTTACCTCTACCTCATTGCAGGCGTGGCCCCATGGACGAATTGTTGAAAGCTTATATAGATGATGAGGATGAGATTCCTGATGATAGAGATGCTGATCTAGATGATGATCAAGACCCCGAGTTTTAGCATGATCTCTGAGAGTTCATATTGGATGCGCACTCCCGAAAGGGTAGAGTCGGCCCTAGTGGATAGTCTGCTGATAATGAGGCATAGTGATCCAGGGAGTTGCCCTTTCCTTCCCTACTTGAGCTTACAACGTTGAGGGCAATGATTCTTTTGATTGGAGGGTGTGCTCTTTATTATTATTACTTTTGGTTTCCCGTTGGGCTTGAGTTATTTTTAGTTCCCTGCTAGATTTTATTTGGCCCTTGTCGGGCACATTTGGATGATTGGGATGATATTGCCCTTGTCGGGCATTTATGTTATGTTTTTATTTTGCCCTTGCCGGGCTTGATTTTTATTTTTAATGTTGGTTGTGTGCCGGGATAGTCTTACAAGATTCCATTGTCTTTCTACCAGTGCCTTGCAAATACTCTAAGAGCCTACGCCGAGGCTTCTTTCTCGAATGAATCATGAGCATACAATTTGGTTATTGCCTTGTTAATAGTAGTTTAGAAATAAACTTTGAGGGTTTTCTTCATACCACGGTTCTTTCCCAAGGAGCAAAAGTTTTGTTTATTTTCTTTTTCTTTTATTCTTGTGTCAAATCGGGTTGGTGTTTCCCAATGATAGATTGAAAGGCAACTTTCTTAAGGGAAAATGCCAAGTTCTAGTTTAAAATTGAGTCCATAGTTGCTTTTCTCGAAATGGGTCCACCGAAATTTTTTTCTTGGCAAGTTGTTTTTGGAAATAAAAGGATGAAGGGAAATGAATTTTTGAGGAAAAACATTCTCTTGTTATGACTTGCACACTCTTGCTTTGGGTTGATTGACACACAAACGAGTGTGTAATGAACTCGGAATAGCTTGTCAAAAGTCATTTATCCCAATTGATTTTGAAACTAATGAGAGAAGTCTTGTGGCATGATGCCTTGTGTGGTAAGGCTTTACCTTGATTCTCGTGCATGCTTGTCATCTAGAACTTTCCCCAAATGTAATTCAAGGCAAAATTCTAGGTGTGACCGAGCTTGGAAGATGACCTTAGGCCCTTTTTGATAGCCACTTCACTCAAATGACTTCCGTCAACATCAATCCTAGTGAACCCCTTTGAGCTTGTGACCGTTCTTTGGCACCTTGTTTAACACCTTGACCTTTTTGGAACGTCTATCTTGGCACCCATCCTCCCTAATTGCTTCAAAGTCAAATATAGGTTAAAAGACTATGTTCGGGGGTGGGGGGAGGGAAATAAAAAGACAACATGGGCAAATGCCTAAGTTTGGGGGTGCATGTGATCAAATGAGGAGAAGAAAAGGAATGCCTATCAAGTGCAAGGTAGCACCTTAAGTTTGAATTGAAAATTACTCCAAAAAGTTCAATCCAATGAGAAAAATGAAAAGCAAGAATGGGTGCTACCAAATGTAGGTTATACAAGGAGTTTGAATGATCCTAATTTAAAAGGAGAAGCTTGGGTTGTGTGAGGGAGAAATAAGGTGAAGTTGAAACTTGAAATTGTGAGCGGTGTTCTGACAACAAAGAGCATTAGAGAGGTGTAGTTAGTTGAACCAAATGAAATCCTCACCTTAACCCTAGCCAACATCGTAACTCGCATGTCCTTGGTAATTTCGAGCTTAGCTACCCTACATTAGTAGGGATGTACATGAAGGGAAAGCCTATGGTTAGACGTGTGTGCACTTGAACTTCCTTGAGACAGTGAGAGTCTTCTTGGTTCTCCTATAATCCCTTTGTTTTGGAAATTGCATGGTTGTGAGTGGAATTCTCTCTTGTGGTGAGTGGTATACTGCACTCAACTTGAAACATGAAGTCTCTATTTCAATTAAGAGGAATAAATGAGACAAGTTATGTGGCGAATCTCGAGGCAAACCTGGACGGTCCATTCCAATGACTTGAGATGCTTAAATGTCTTGTTTTGAATGACAAAATTCCCTTGATTTTGAATGAGAATAAAGTCCTTCTGGAAAAGATTTTGAATGAACAATTGCCTTAAGATTGTGGTATTTCAAATTGAGATAAGCATTGTAGTTGAGTCTTTTGTTTGAGTCTTTTTGTTTATTCTTTTTCTTGACTTCTAGCATAAATTAGTCTTTTGTGCCTTGATTGAGTCCAGAGCATAATTCATTCCTTGCCTTGTGAGTATCTTGCTTGAGGACAAGCAATAGTTCAAGTTTGGGAGTTTGATAAGTCAGTAATCTACCAACTTATTGAGCCTTTATCCATGAATTATTGCTATGTTTTGAATATATTTAGAGGTTTTTATGGCCTTTATTAATGTCTATGCAGGTACTTGTGATCAAAGATGAAAAACAAGGAATTGGACCTAAAAAGAGCTTAAAAGAAGTGAAGTGTGAAGTGATAAAAATATATGGAGATTCTGTCTTGAGATGCGGCACTTGTGCGACACACACAAGCCTTGGTGAATTCCGCACCTCTCACCGCATGGAGCCTTATATCATCTGAAGAATCTGTTATGAGGTACGATCAGTGTGCGATGTGCATAACTTATGGTGCGAACCACACCTCCTTTGCATGACATCTCCCAAGTCAGCTGAAGTCACTGGTTCAACTGAAGAGGGTATGCAATGTGCGAACCGCACATCACGCTGCACACCACTCGAAGGGTAATTTTGTCCAGAAATTTGGTAACATTTTGGGAAAGTATTTAAAACCCATTTTAGGCAAAATTGTAAAAATATTTCTTCAGCTCTAAATACTCTTGAGTAATTTTAGCTTTGAGAATAAGTTTCCTCTCTAAGAAGAAGAAGAGGGTTTCAATCAATTCTCTCTTCCAATTATTAGTTCACCATTTGTTTACAAAATGGAGCTTAGATATTGAAATTACACTTGAATGAAGAGGAATTTGACTTACCAACTTGGTATATCTCCTTCCTTTAGTATGGGTAGCTAATTTCATTTTCTAGGGATGTGTTGATAATGGATGCTTGACAAATGGGTATGGGTGTTTCTAATTCTCGCTTATAATTGCTTATTTGACATGGGTCTAGTAGTTTCACCAAGTTTTTATCCTAAAATGGGTGGTTGCAAACATTGATTTTCCTTACTTGGTTATGTTGTTGCTTGAAAGAAAATTTCATAGCTTCAGATGTAAAATTACTAGTGGGAACTTGGGCTTCCGTTTATATTTGAGGCTAGAAATAACTCATATCGATAGAATCACCCATTTAAGGGTCTAAGCTAGAAATAGTATGACCTCCCTAAGATTTAGCTTGGTTGCTTTGTTGTTAAACCGATAGTGCTTTAATCGAGATTGTTGGATATATGGTTATTAATTGAGAGATGAACAACCATACCCATAACCAAGGCTACCTATGTCATTGAGCGAGAATTTGCGTGAATAGGCAATCACCCTAGCCCATATTAGAGCCCCATTGGACGCACATCCCTAGTTGTCTACTCTCATTTGTACACCCGTTATACTTTACTATCTTGCTTGAATTGGATTTTGTGACAAAATTCTCAAATCCCCCCAATCCTATACTTTCTTGCATTTAAACACTTACTCTCTTAGTGGAGTCATTTCTATACAATTATTATTGTGATATCTACAAGTCTCTGCTGGTATTACCCTGACATCCGTTGGGTACTTATAAATATGTTTTGCCTGACGATCACCGATATATCCTAATTGGAGAGTACATTTGGGCGTTTATCAAAAATAATGCCAAACTTGAACTATTGCTTTTCCTCAAGAAAGATACTCACAAGGCAAGGAATGAATTATGCTCTAGACTCAATCAAGGCACAAAAGACTAATCTATGCTACAAATCAAGAAAATGAATAAAGAAAAAGACTCAAACAAAAATACTCAATGACAATGCTTATCTCAATTTGAACCACCACAATCTTAAGGCAATTGGTCATTTCAAAATCTTTTCAAAAGGACTTTATTTCTCTTTCAAAATTAAGGGAATTTTGTCATTCAAAACAAGATATTTAAGCTTCTCAAGTCATTGGCATGGACCGTCAAGGTTTGCCTAGAGATTTGCCACACAACTTGTCTCATTCATTCATCTTAATTTAAATAGAGACTTCATGTTTCAAGTCGAGTGCATGGTTTCACTTACCACAAGAGAGAATCCCACTCACAACCATGCAATTTCCAAAACAAAGGGATTATAGGAGAACCAAGAAGACTCTCACTCTCTCAAGGAAGTTCAAGTGCACACACGTCGAACTATAGGCTTGCCCTTCATGTAAATCACCATTAATATAGGGTATCCAAGCTTGGAATCAACAAGGACTTGCGAGTTACGATGTTGGCTAGGGTTAAGATGGATTTCATTTGGTTCAAGTGACTACATCTCCCTAATTCTCTTTGTTGTCATTTCGAACACCACTCATATTTTCAAGTTTCAACTTCACCTTATTTCTCCTTCACACAACCTAAGCTTCTCCTTTTCAATTAGGATCACTCAAACTCCTTGTATCACCTACATTTGGGAGAACCCATTCTTGATTTTCATTTTGCTTATTGGGAGAACCCATTCTTGAAGTGCATTCCTTTTCTTCTCCTCATTTCATCACATGCACCCCCAAACATTTGGGAGAACCCATTCTTGAAGTGCATTCCTTTTCTTCTCCTCATTTCATCACATGCACCCTCAAACTTAGGCATTTTCCCATGTTGTCTTTTTATTTCCCTCCAAACTTAGGGTTTTAACCTACATTTCACTTTGAAGCAATTAGGGAGGATGGGTGCCAAGATAGAGGTTCTAAAAAGGTCAAGGTGTTAAACAAGGTGCCAAAGAATGGTCAAAAGCTCAAAGGGCTTCACTAGGATTGATGTTGAGGGAAGTCATTTGAGTGAAGTGGCTATCAAAAAGGGCCTAAGGTCATATTCCAAGCTCAGTCACACCTAGAATTTTGCCTTGAATAACATTCAGGGCAAGTTCTAGATGACACGCATGCATGAGAATCAAGGTAAAGCCTCACCACACAAGGCATCATGCCACAAGACTTTTCTCATTAGTTTAAAAATTAATTGAGACAAATGACTTTTGATAAGCTATTCCAAGTTCATTACACACTCATTTGTGTGTCAATCAAGCGAAAGCAAGAGTGTGCAAGTCATGACAAGAGAATGCTTTTCCTCAATAATTCATTTCCCTTAATCCTTTTATTTCCAAAAACAACTTGCCAAGATTTTTATTTCGGTGGACCCATTTCAAGACAAGCAACTACAAACTTAATTTTAAACTAGAACTTGGAATTTTCCCTTAAGAAAGTCGCCTTTCAAACTATCATAGGAAAACACCAACCCTGTTTGACACAAAAAACAAAAGAAAAAGAAAATAAACAAAACTTTTGCTCCTTGGCAAATAACCGTGGTATTAAGAAAACCCTTGAAGTTTATTTCTAAACTACTATTAACAAGGCGATAACCAAATTGTGCACTCATGATTCATTTGAGAAACAAGCCTTGGCGTAGGCTCTTAGTGCATTTGCAAGGCATGGGTAGAAAAACAATGGAATCGTGTAATACTAGCCCGGCACACAACCAACATTTAAAATAAAAATCAAGCCCGACAAGTTCAGAACTAAGCTCAAAACAAAAACATAACATAAAGGCCCGACAAGGGCAATATCATCACAATCATTCAAATATGCCCGACAAGGGCCAAATAAAATTTAGCAGGGAACTAAAAAAGTCATAAGCCTTATCATGGGCAACCAAAAGCAATAATAAGAAAGAGCACTCCCTCCCATCAGAAGAAGCATTGCCCTCAATGCTGGAAGCTTAAGTAGGGAAGGAAAGGGCAGTTCCTAGAGGACTATGCCTCATTATCAGCACACTGTCCACCCTTTCGGGAGTGCGCATCCAATGTGGACTCTCAGAGAGCATGCTGAAACTTGGGGTCTTAATCATCATCTAGCTCAGCATCTCCATCATCAGGAATCTCATCCTCATCATCTGCTTAAGCTTCCAACAATTCATCCATAGGGCCACGCTTGCGATGAGGTGGAGGTAAGGTGGTCAAATCTGCTTCTACTACCAAAGCTTTACCTTTGGCTTTGTCAAGGTCCTTCCGGAGTGTCTTAACATATTTTTCAAAAACATCCACCCTTTTGCAAAGAGTGGATACTTTCTCCACAACTCTTTTGATGGCCTTCTTCACCACCCTCTCAAACAATCCTGGTAGATCCTTCGACAATCCCCTCAATTGTCTCTCGTGGTTGTATGTTTTGTCAACCATATCTTGATGAGCACTTTCAGATAATGGCTCTCTAGGTGCATCAACAGTGGGGGTGTATGCTTATAAAGCAGGTTGAGAAGGAGAGAAAGTATGTAGTTCAGCATCAGAGTCATCATCCTCAGCTTCTATGGGTGCCTCTACCCTACGCCTTTTGAAATGAGAGGCATCCTAGTCAGTTTTAATATCAAGATCTAGCACACCAATGGCCAAAGTAGGAGCATCACAATCTATGTAAGGGACATACTTGTGCATAAAGTTTACTTATTAGCACTTGAAAGCAGAATGCATCACCATCCCTATGAGCCTTTATTTTTATCACTAAGGCGATAATCTCACAAACATTGATATGATCCCCCACCATGATTGCAGCTACCAGAATGGCCCCATCATTCATGACCTTTTGGTCGTTCTGAGAATGCATGAAGCGAGAGCGTACAAAGTCATAGCATAGGCATGCCTCGAAGAACAAAGTCCTGCGTGGGATTTCACCCCCTAAAGTAGGCCATAGAGGTTCATCAGGAGCAATGATAAGAGCCGCCCATTCAAGAGGTTTGTGCTTGAGAAGTAGCTTAGCTATGAGCTCAGGGGATGGTTCCATGGGAGTGCTCTAATAGATAGCATTAATAGCAGCTGGAGTGATCCTGATCTCCTTGCGTCGAATAATTACTGACTCCAATGTGAGGAATATTTCACAACCCCCTTTGTAGCCCTTAGCATCTTGTGTGGCCTGGTATGAGGCAAAGAACTTCTGGACTAACTCCTTGTAGTAGTTCCTGGGCACCTCTTGAAATGGCTACCACTAACGGCTGGCTAACTTAGTTAGGATGTTAGGTAGGTTATCCCCCACTGCATCCAGGTTAAATCTTTGTTCTGTGTTGAAGGTCATACCTATATCACGATCATAAATGACCCTCATCCCTTCTACTCTGAACCAAAATCTCTTCTTCTCGAAGACTTGAGTACAAGAAGATGAGGCTTTCTTCTTCCCCTTTGAGGCTAGATTAGAAAATGAGGGAGTTGTGGGTCTTCGTGAACTCTGGTGAATGCTCAAATTGTGCTCCCCAAGTTGGAGGTCACGACGATCATGCAACAAAACAAAATTTATAATTCCCAATGAGTGTCGGGGTCATACCCAAGCGACTTAGAGCTAGCTAAATGAAGATTGTAGTGAAGTGAGTTCAAAATAAGAGTAAGTGCTTAAACATGAAAAGTAAAAGATTGGGGGAATTGGAATGTTGTCACTACAATCACAATTCAAATAAAAGCAAATAAACAAAAGCGGGTGTAGCAAATTGAGTAAGCGACTAGGGATGTGTATCTGATGGGGCTTTAATCATGGGATAGGGTGATTATCAATTCACATTCATTCTTGCTTATTGACATAAATAGAATTGGTTATGGGTATGAATTGTTATCTTTTGATCAACAACCAAATATTTGATGATCTCGGTTAGAGCATCATCATTTTGATCGACAAACAACCAATCTAAGCTTGGGGAGGTCACACTATCTCTAGCTTAGACCCTTAAGTGGGTGATTACTTTGATAAGAGCTATTTCTAGCCTTAAATCTGGATGGAGTCCCAAGTTCCCACTAGTAATTTCACATACAAAACCATGAAATCCTCTTTCAAGCAATCACATAGTCAAGTAATGAAAATTAATGTTTGCAACCACCAATTTTAGGATTAAAACTTGGTGAAACTACTAGACCCATGTCAAATAAGCAATTATAAAGATGAAATAACAACACCCACACCCATATGTCAAGAACCCATCATCAACACACCCCTAGACAAGAGAAATTAGCCACTCATAGCAAAGGAGAGGGATATACCAAATGGGTAAGTCAAAATCCTCTTCATTGGAGCTGAATCTTAAGTTCTAAGCTCAATTTCAGTACACAAATGGTTAACCAAGAGAATGGATTCAAACACTCTTCTCTTTGGAGAGGAAAACTTATTCTCAAAGCAAAAAGGTTTCTAAAATATGAAGTATCTTTTTTACAATTATGCATAAATAGGCCTTTTATAGTTTCCCAAAACATCACTAAAATTTAGGACAAAATTACTCCTTCGGGTGGTATAAGGTGCGATGTGCAATTTGTACGTCGCGATGTACGTGTCGCACACCATCTTTAATTAGACCAGTAACTTCAGTCGACTTCGGGAGCTTCATGCAAAGGAGGTGCAATTTGCACCTTGGGAAGTGCGCGTCGCACAATGACCACACCCCTTAATAGATTTTTCAGTCGCTTTTGCAGCTTTATAGGGAGGAGGTGTGGTTCACACCTCGGCTTGTGCATGTCACGCGGCCACCACATTTCAGGTCAGAATCTCCAGCTTTTTTGAACACTTCACACTTTACTCCTTTTGAGCTCTTTTTGGGTCTATTTCGTTGTTTCTCATCATTTAACAATAGTACCTGCATAGACATCAATAAAGGTCATAAGAACCTCTAAATATATTCAAAACATAGCAATAATTCATGGATATAGGCTCAATAAGTTGGTAGTTTACCGACTTATCAAACCCCCAAACTTGAACTATTACCTGTCCTCAAGCAAGATACTCACAAGAAAAGGAATGAATTATGCTCTACACTCAATTAAGGCACAAAAGACTAATCTATACTAAAAAGAATAAGAAAAATAATAAACAAAAGACTCAAACAAAAGGCTCAACTATGATGCTCATCCCAATTTGAAGTTGAAATTTGTGTGAGGGAGAAATAAGGTGAAATTGAAATTTGAAAATGTGAGCGTTGTTTGAAATGAGAACATAGAGCATAAGGAAGGTGTAGTCACTTGAACCAAATGAAATCCTCACCTTAGCACTAGCCAATATGGTAACCCGCAACTCTTTGGTGATTCTGAGCTTGGCTACCCTACATTAGTGGCAATTTACATGAAGGGCAATCCTATGGTTCGACGTGTATGCACTTGAACTTCCTTGAGAGAGTGAAAGTCTTTTTGGTTCTCCTATAATCCCATTTTTTGTGAATTGAATAATTGTGAGTGGGATTCTCTCTTGTTGTGAGTGGCATCATGCATTCGAACTGAATCATGAAGTCTCTATTTCAATTGAGAGGAATGAATGAGACAAGTTGTATGGCAAATCTCGAGGCAAACCTTGAAGATCCATGCCAATGACTTGAGAAGCTTAAATTTCTTGTTTTGAAGGACAAAAATCCCTTGATTTTGAATGAGAAATGAAGTCCTTTTGGAAAAGGTTTTGAAATGGCCAAATGCCTTGAGTTTGTGGTGGTTCAAATTGAGATGAGCATCATAGTTGAGTCTTTTATTTATTCTTTTTCTTAATTTTTAGTATAGATCAGTCTTTTGTGCGTTTATTGAGTCTAGAGCATAATTCATTCCTTGCCATGTGAGTATCTTGCTTGAGGACAAGCAATAGTTCAAGTTTGAGGGTTTGATAAGTCGGTAATCTACAAACTTATTAAGCCTATATCCATGAATTATTGCTATGTTTTGAATAGATTTAGAGGTTCTTATGGCCTTTATTGATGTCTATGCAGGTACTTTTGATTAATGATGAAAAATAAAGAAATGGACCCACAAAGAGCTCAAAAGGAGTGAAGTGTGAATGGATCGGAAAAAATAGAGATTCTGACCTAAGATGCGGTGCCCATGCGACATGCACAAGCTATGGTGCAAAACGCACCCATGCCGCATAGAGATACAAAATTCACTAAAGAATATGCTAAGCGATGCGGTCGCTGTGCATCACATACAACCCAAGGTTCAAACCACACCACCTTTGCACGAGGCCTACAAAATGAGCTGAAGTCACTGGTTCAACTAAAGCCGGTGTGCAACACGTACATCATGACATGCAAACCGCATATCACGTGGCACACCACCCAAAGGGTAATTTTGTCCTGAATTTTAGTGACATTTTGGGAAACTATAAAAGGTCAATTTAGATAGAATTATAAACAACATTCTTCAGTCCTGAATATTCTGAAGAGCTTTTTACTTTGAGAACAAGTTTTTCTCTCCAAGGAGAAGAGGGTTTCAATCTATTCTCTCTTCTAAACCTTGGTTAACCATTTGTGTACTCAAGTTGGGCTTAGAACTTGAGATTAAGCTTGAATGAAAAGGATTGTGACTTACCCATTTGGTATATCTCTCTCCGTTATTATGAGTGGCTAATTTCATTTGTCTAGGGATGTGTTGATAATGGGTGCTTGACAAATGGGTGTGGGTGTTGTTAATTGTTGCTTATAATTGCTTATTTGACATGGGTCTAGTAGTTTCACCAAGTTTTAATCCTAAAATTGGTGGTTGGAAACATTAATTTTAATTACTTGACTATGTTGTTGCTTGAAAGAGAATTTCATAGTTTTGGATGTGAGATTACTAGTGGGAACTTGGAACTCCATTCAGATTTGAGGATAGAAATAGCTCATATCGACGGAATCACCCACTTAAGGGTCTAAGATAGAGACAATGTGACCTCCCCAAGCTAGATATTGGTTGCTTGTTGATTTAACGGATAATGCTCTAACTAGGATTATCGTATATATGGTTGTTGATCGAGAGATAAACAACCATACTCATGACCAATGCTACTTGTGTCAATAAGCGAGAATAAGTGTGAATTGATGATCACCCTATCCAACATTAAAGCCCTATTTGATTCACATCCCTAGTTGCCTACTAAACTTGGTACACCCGCCTTACTCATTTGCTTTAATTTGAATTGTGATTGTAGTGACAGAATCCCAATTCCCCCAACCTTTTATTTTCGTGTTTTAAGCATTTACTCTCTTTATGAACTCATTTTGATACAATCTTTATATAGCTAGCATCAAGTCTCTATCGGTACGACCCCGACACATGTTGGATACTTATAAATGTATTTTGCTTGACGATCGCCGTGCCTCCATACTTGGGGAGTATGATTTGAGCATTTATCAGGAGGTTCTCTAACCGACATAGACCATGTGAGGTACATGGAATCCAATGTATCCGCCCCATCGAGAGGACCCAATATACCTTGCCAGGATGTGGTGTGATCACTAATTCTATTGCCTAACAGAAGGGACTTATGAACCTACAGGGGCATGTAGTTCTGGGACTTAGGGTACTCTCACCCTTTCCAACTAGGTGCTAAATACTACTCCCAAAACATACACATAGCTCATATAATACTGGGCCATATCTGATGCCAAAACTGATCATAACTAATAACATATCTGATGTCAAATCTGTAAATAACTAATGACATATCTGATGTCAAATCTGTTTGAAAAGCATAAGGACATATCTGATGTCATGAAATTTCAATTCATAAGTCTTAAAAACTTAGCATAGACATAATTCAAAATATAGTTTTCTTTCTAAATTCATAACTTGAATAATTAGGCATGCAATTTCATAAATACATAAGGTCATGTTATCTAAACATTCCAATTTTTACTTGAAAACATGCAATTCAATGGAATCATGCTAGAAATCATCTTTAAGGCATGGGCTTTTGAAATCAACTAAGGAACTTCAAATAAATTATAGATAAGTAATGAGAAACCATGATTGATGCTTTAAAACTAAACCCATAAGTTTTTCCCAATTGAGGTAAGAATCCTAATTTCATAACTTGAAAGTTCAAAGTAAAAGTTTGGGATTTTGGGCACAAGGGTGAAAGGATCCCTTGTTGAATACCCATATACCTGAATTGAAGCTAGCTTGGTCTAAGATGAAAAGAAATGGAGGCTTGAACTTGGAGCTTGAGACTTGGAGTTGATGAAGTTCTTTTCCCCTTTTGGAACAGAATGAATTAGAATAAGAGGAGCTTAGGCTATTAGGGAATAAATCCCTACTAAAAATAGCCAAAATGAACTCACTTAAGAGCTAAAAGAATATGGGAAAAGACCAAATTATCCCTAACTTAAAATAAAAAGTTACAAAAATTTATTGCCTCACGGGCTGCCCGACGGGCATCGTGCCAATGATAGCCCGTTGGCTAAGGCATCAGGTAAGCTTGCTGAGACCTGGAGGGTTCTGGAGGTTTTTGATTATTCACTCCCATGGCCCGTCACAGATGCAACGCCTGTGGCATTGATCGTTAGAGAAGAGGAAAAGCTGAGGGAGGGACCCTCTGGAATATTTCAATGGCTTGCTCTCATGGGTCGTCATAGACACGATGACCGTGGTGTTGCCCGCTGGGGCACTAGGAAGTTGAGGAAAAACCATTAGAGTATCTCGATGATGGATTCCCATGGCCCATCGCACCAGTGATGCCCGTCGTGACCGCCCGTCAGGCTGGAGGGAACTTGGCTAAAAGCCACTGGTTGTCTCTCATGATGCACCCCATGGCCCGTTGGAGCTATGACTCCCGTGATGCTGCCCGTAGGGGTCAATAGTTGAAGCAAAAATTTCTGGATTCTAAGTTAGATAGTTGATTTAGATTTCTGAGTGTTACAACTTTTTTCTCTTTATTCCTTATATGTTATTATATCTAGGGTAGTTTTCAATGTGTTATCCCTTTTTATGTTATTTATATTGTATATTTAGTCCTGCTGATCTTGGTCGATCTACGATTCCTACTGAGTACCCCATATTTTGATACTCATACTATAATTCTACATCTTTTTCTGATGCAGCAGTTAGTACGAGTCACCCTTGCTGATTTCCTGATCTTTCATAGACCTTTGCTAATCAGATCGATCATGGTGAGCTCTTGGTATCCGGAGGCTTACTACTTCCCTTCTTGTACCTCCTGTCTTTATTTTGTATTTTTGACAGCTAGTTGTATCTTGTATAGCCTTACTCTCGTGCTTTTAGAAACTCTTGTACCGATGTCACCAGGTCCGGGGTTGGTATCTTGTATATATCATCTGAATTTTATTTCCTTAAGGCCCATCTTGTATATTTTGCACGTGTTATGTATGTATCTATACATGGTGGACCGTCTATTTCATTTTCACTTCCTATATTACTTATATTAGTCTTTGCTTTAGTAATTGTCTTAGTTTCTGGCTACCAACTGGAGGGTTATAGTAGGTGCCATCATGACCCAATTTCGGGATGTGACAACTTCTTTTCATTCTTAATCAAAAGGATTAGTGGTTGCAAATATTAAGCTACACCATAATATCTTAATCTACAAACTCGGAAGAGGGGGTTAGGATTTGGTAAAAGAAGATTTGCATGAGCTCAAGGCGTTAACCCTTGTTTGATAGATTTATATTAGACATAATTGAATCTACTTGGCATATTTGGTAATTCATACTATTAATAACTCATATATTTGTGGAAGCATCATATGTAGATAAATCGTTCATGAACTCAGAAGATCCTGAATGGTAGTGTAGGATACTGAGGGTATATCTATAACCCTAAGGGCATGTGGTTGCATGACTACCGACAAACAAAGCAATCCATCGTGTAGACACAATCTTAGTGTTTTAATCATATAAGTTTACAAGCATCTTTAATTTAAGCATCTTTTCTTTCTATCTTAGTAGTTTAGTTTTCAATACAATCTTTACAACTATTACATATTAGAAACCAACTACAACTTGAGTAGTCATTACTGATACAACTTGCAACAAAGTTCTCCCATAGTACTTGTGGATTTGACCGCAACCTAATTGGGTTATTGTTATTACATACAACCACGTTACATCAAAAGTAAGGTGTATCTTGAGTGTATGAAAAATTGGCGCCATTGCTTGGATAGTGGAAACTTCAAGGTTACTATCGGTATTAAGCTAATTAATTAAGTCATTCTTTTCCATCAATTTGTTTTCGTTTGTTTTGGATGTGAAATAAGTGAAACAGGTGAAACATGGACTAAATAATAGCACACAGAGTTGAAGCTGCACAAGCAGCTGTAGAAGCAACAATGCATGATACCCAAGCAATCTTACATCATATTGAACAATAAAAGGAAGAGGAGGTCAATGCTTTTGATGACCTACCCCAGGATATGGAGTACGCTAATGCTATAATGCCACCAGGGGTCAATGCGACATCCTTTAAGGTGGATGCAAACATCTACAATATACTAAAAACTAAAGGAGTGTTACCAAACTCTACTGACAATGATCCCTTTTAGCACTTGAAGAACTTTATAGAGGTGTGTGCTATGTACAAGCAAGCCAATGTCCTTGAAAATGCCATCATACTGAGGGTATTCAAATATTTCCTCATAGGAGTAGCACAAACATGGTTGCATAGCTTACCACTGAACTCCATTATGACATGGACAGAGTTAGTTACAATATTCTTGAAAAAATGGTTCCCTCAAGCAAAAAATCTAAACTACAAGATAAATTCTTTTATTTCAAACAGATACAAGGGGAACAATTATATGAAGCATGAGAGTGCTTCAAGAAATATCTCCCGTGATCACCTAGCCATGGATTTCCAGAAAACATCCTTTTGGAGAAATTTTATATGGGGCTTAAATCCTTGAATCAATCAAATATCCAACAATGCGATTAAAGGTTATTTCATAGAAAAGTCTTATATCCAAATATGCGAGATCAAGGACAAGGTAATTAGATATAACCATGCCTAGCACGTATCAAATAACATGGGAGGTATATCTTACACTAACCCTTCTCTTTTTGCTCTTGTTAAAGCAAATCAAAATCAAGTTTAGATAATTGCTGATAGGGCTACCAATATTTAGTAGACCAAGAGACTAGTAGAGAACAATCTAACGAAGGTCAAGGCAGTCAAAGATGGTAAAGATGTAGCACAAGTGAATTATGCCCAATACACAATATAATATGTTAAAGCTCCTCAAATACAATATAAGGATGTTAACTATGTGAACAACACTCAATCTGGATATCCACGTCAAAATTACTAAGGGAAAAATTTCCAAGGCCAATGAAGACCTCCTCAAGGCGAAGGAAATAAAGGTAACCATGGATGGACCAACTAGAACAATAATTTTGACAACTGAAGTTGAACCCCATATGTCCCTCCGAGAGGGTAGACATCAAACTTGTAACAATGGTGAGATGGTCCTCCTAGATATATCTATATAAAAATCAAAAGTATGATTAAAAGGGTGTTGCAAGGTCAAGAGAAGGATTGAGTAGTTATTCAAAGCATATTTGAAATCGTAAGTTCTCATGCTGCTTCTATTCAAAATCTTGAAATGTAGATATGAGACCTATCTAGGGAGCAGAATTTGCCCTAGAAGGGGAAACTTCCAAGCAAAATAATTGATCTTATAAGAAATGGAAGTGGAGATGCAGGAAATTAAATGGCAATCACAACAAGGAGAAACAATATTCCCCAAGAAGAAGTGGTGGAACCTAAAATTATGCAACCACGATAGGTAGCAGAGGAGTGAGTAAGGGTTCAACTTGGAGGGTTGAATGAAAAGAGTCCAATTGAAGAGGAAGAAGTGATAGATAAACCATCACCTTTACCACCACTTTGAAAGCATATTTTTCCATTCCCACAAAGATTTATAAAGAAGGCCAAAGAACTTACAACTAAGAAATATAATGAGGTAATCAAACAAATAGGGATGAATCTTCCATTCTTGGAAGCCATACAAGAGATGTCTGGAATAGAAAAATGTCTCAATAGCATAATCACCAAGACAAAGGAAAAGAAAACAAAGGTAAAAGGTAATCAAATTATTAACTCCATTAGTTGTGTAGGTTGTATAAGGAAGGAGGATGATCTAGGAGATTTCACAAACCCTTGCACCATTAGTTGTCAGAAATTTGATAACGCCCTATGTGACAATGGGCCTAACATTAATCTGATGCCTTTAGAGGTCTATGAGAAAGCTGGGTTACTTTAAACCTTCCAACACATCCTTATTAGTATATTAGACACTATTAGTCTTACCCCAAAGGCACGGGTTACTTTAAACCTTCCAAATGGGCTAGGTGTTACACGAGGCATTTCTTTAACTCAAACTTTCGAGTAAGGGATTCCCTTGACATAGAACCTTGGTTTAATTCTTTGATATTACCAAGAATGTTATCGGAAGTCAACGATTTTCCAAAGTTGAAGTTCTAAAATGAGGAACGACCATACAAACCAAACAAATGGCCCGGGCACCGAACTATCGGTCCCGACAAGCCATAAATGACTTGGGCCGCTACAAGTAAGCTCTAATAGTACAAGAAAGGCAAAAATGTGTAAATGACCGGAAGGGTCATTACACCATATTTCAAGGCCAAGTCTAAATATGGTGACACTAACCCCAGAATAGATGGAATCCCCAGTGATATTGATAGATCCCTATAAAAAATTACATTACAAGTCTGCCAAAAGAGAAGTCTTGCATTCTAATAATCCCAATAGATTTGAGCAAGCTAATGACGTATTAATTGTGATGCAAGCCATGAATCTATAGGCTAGCCTATCAGAGACATAAATTTAATGTGCTATAGATCTATAAGGAGTCTTCTCTCACCACTCTCATTATATTTTCTTCTTGCATTGGGCACAATGCAAACTCATTAAATTATGGGTGAGAATAGTAGTAGTAGTAGGTACTCCAGATAAGACCTTTGGTCAAACATAAAGCTAGTCATTCCATACATAAAAAACTTAGGAGTCCGTCATAATTGAGTCATCTCCTAATTATTCTTAGCCATTGTTTTTTTTTCAAGAGTTTACTTTAATGCTGAACCTAGGCATATTTGTCTTTATTAATTATTTTCTTTTTTTTAAGTTGATAAGTTAGTAATCTACAAATTAATTGAGTCTTTAATCATGAATTATTGCTATATTTTGATAAAATTTAGAGGTTCTTATGGCATTTATTGATGTGAATGCAGATAATCTTGGTCAAAAGTAGAAAATAAGGAATTGGACCCAAAAAAGCTCAAAAGGAGTTAAAGTGTGAAATGATCAAGAGAGATGAAGATTCTGTCGAGAGGTGCGACTACTGTGTGACATGCACAATGCTTGGTGTGGTCTGCACCTTTCTCCATATGAAGCACAGAAGAAGAAGAATCTGTTAAGGGGTGCGGCCGCATGCGATATGCACTCTGCCTGGTGTAGTCCATACCCTACTTTGCACAACACCCAAGATCAACAGCTGGAGTCACTGTTCCACTAAGGCAAAGCTGTGTGATATGCATAATGAGACGTGTGAAATGCATGTCATGGCGTGCAGCTCTAGAGGGGAAATTTTTGTCCACTTTTATATGATGATTTGGGAACCTTCTAAAATTGAATTTAGGCATAGTTTTTATAGTTTTTGAATAGTTTTCAGTTTTTGGAATACCGTTGAACAAGTTTTCTCTCCCAAGGAAAGATAGAGGGTTTCACTCAATTTTCTCCATCTTCAACCTTGGATTTGTAATTGAGCTTGGATATTGGAAAGTTTTTCATTAATGAAAGGAAATTTGAATTACCCATTTGGTATTGCTTCTTATTCCTTTAGCATAAGTGGCTAAGTCTTCTTGTCTAGGGGTATGTGAATGATGGGTGCTTTATTAATGGGTATGAGTCTTGCTTATTTGTGTTTATAATTGCTAAATTGATATGAGTCTAGTGAATTCTCTATGTTTTAACTCCTCTAAAATTAATGGTTGCAAACATTGATTGAAATTACTTGATTGTGTTCTTGCTTGAGAAAGAGGTTCATAATTTCGGATGAGAATTCACTAGTGGGTACTTTGGATTCCATTTAGATTGAGGCTAGAAATAGCTCAATTCACTGGACACACCCATTTAAGAGTCTAAGCTAGAGATAGTGTGGCTTCCCTAAGACTATGTTGGTTGGTTGATGATAAAACCATGATGCTTGAACAAAGACCATTGGATATATGTTTGTGAGATCGAAAGATTAACATTCATGCCTAAAACCAATGCTACCCATATTGTTTAGCAAGAATTTACATATTTGAGCAAGTACCTTAACCCGTGTTCGAGTCCCGTCGGAAGAATACCCTTATCGTTCTCTCTCTTGATACAAATATGTGTTAACTTTACATCTTTAATTTGAATTGCAAATTGTGACAGATTTCCTAATTCCCTAATTTCCCCCTCTTTAGTTTTCTTTCTATTTGAACATTGACTCTATTGGTGATTGATATACGATAATCCTTTAGGCAACTTTACCATTCCCTATAGGATCAACCCTGAATCTCATTGGAAATTATAAATTTTATTTTGCTTAACGATCTCTTTCACCTCAATATGGAGAGTGTTACTTGAGCGTTATCAAAAAATGGTACCATTGCCGGGAAATGAATTTTGACTAGCCTTTTTTATTGATGTTTTAAATCACTTTGTGAGTTTTTGTTTGCTTTTACTTTGTTTGTTGTTTTTGATTGATTGAGAAGGTAGCTCATGAGTTAGGTGGGCGATAATGAAAGTGTTAAAGGATTTATGGACGCGACCCCTGAGCCTAAAATTCAAGGAGGAGTAGGTACAATTTGCCTACCTCCCATGGTTGGGAATGCGGTGTTCGATGTCACTAGTACCATGATCTACCTCATACATATGAAGGGGTTGCTTGGAGGGGCTGCACATGAATATGCCAATAGGCACATCCAGAATTTCATAGAAATTTTCCAGCCCTTTATCTTCCACAACATCCCCCAAGAATCTATTTGGCTTTGCCTATTTCCCTTCTACCTCACGGGGGAAGCAATGACATGGTTAGAGGAGCTTCTGGAAGGCTCAATCACCACTTGGAATAGTCTTGTCGAAGCATTTATAGTGAGATTATTCACTCCCTCAAGGATGATGCAACTGAGGGATGAAATCACTAACTTTTGTCAACTCCAAGATGAACCATTACATGAGGCATGGTTGAGGTTTAAAAATAAACTTTTATTGTGTCCCAATCATGAATTTACAGATAATGTACTCCTCCAAAGATTTTATAGGGCTTTGAATTCAATGAACAAGTTCGTAGCCAACAACCTCGCAGGTGGTACCTTCATAGATTAGCCATATGAAATAGCCTCAGGCCTTCTAGAAAGGATGACAAAGATGAATCGTTCTTGGCACACAAGGGAGACTGATGTACCCACGGGGGTGACCTCATCTATTTTGACAAAAGAAATGCATCGTAAGGATAAGGAGAGAGATGAAACTATGGCTAAAATGATAATGCAAATTGATCATTTGGCCAAGCATGTGATGGGGGATGGAACTACTAAAAGTGTAAGTGTTGTGAGTACACCCGAGCTTAAGGCGAGTGATGAAGATATCTTCACCATCATGGATGGAAAAATATGCTACTTGTCGGCAGGTTCTCATCCCGGGTTTTATCGCCTGAGAGATGAGAATCAAGGTTGGATTAGGGTAAAAGAGAGAGATGGAAATTGGAGGGATCGTGAAAAAAAGGTGATAGATACATCCACAGAGTTCTAACCCATACGTACCTCCACCTATGGCTGATGCTACTTTTTAACCTTCCATGAGCAATCCCAGGCAATCAAAGATCAAAGATATATTGTCCCGTGTGTTGCAAAAGGTTGAGTCAAACAATAGTGGAGTTAGTAAGCTAAAAAGTGAAGTCTCAATGCTTCACCAAATAGTGAGTTCCCACTCGGCCTCAATCAAGCATCTCGAAGCATAAATGAACCATTTATCCACTCAAATGAATTCTCAAATAAAAGGAACACTCCCTAGTGATACCATGGCAAATCTAAAATATGATGGCCATGTCATGGATAATGTCATGAGGAACGGAAGAACAAGTGGTGTAATGAAGAAGCCTAGAGTGAAAGTTGTTGTAGATCCAATGGTTGTAAGGGATGCTGAGATTATGAATGAGAAGAATGATGAAGAACCAAAATTTAGGGTGAATCTTGGTGCACACAACATTTTTCAAGAGGAGAAGGAGGCTGATGCTCCTTCTCAAGTGGCTATAGATATTGAGGAGGACAATCCTAGCATTCTAAGTAAGCCGACCACACTACCAAGGTACCTCCTCCGTACCCTTAAAGGTTGACCAAAATAAAAGAGGAGAATATATTCAAAAAGTTTTCTGACATGTTTAGCAAGCTTTCTATTAACATCCCTTTGGTCGAGGCCTTAATGCAAATGCCCGAGTATGCAAAATTCATGAAGGAGCTTCTTAAGAAGAAGTGTGTTATTGATGTGGGTACCATGGAGATCTCACACAGTTGTAGTGTTGTGATGACAAACAATGTTTCTACCAAATGGGAGGACCCGGGTGCATTTACCATACCCTATACAATTGGACTGTTTGTATTCTGGAAGGCTTCATGCGACTTAGGGGTAAGCATCAACTTGATGCCCCTAGTTATCTTTAAGAAACTATGCTCGGGTACTCCCAAACCTACACCTATGCAATTGCTCATGGCTGATAGATTCATCAAATGGTCAGTAGGAATCCTAGTTGATGTATTAGTGAAGGTTGACATGCTCATCCTACTGGCCAATTTTGTCATTTTGTATTGTGAGGTGGATATAGAGGTTCCTATTATATTGGGGCAACCTTTTTCATCTATGGGGATGGCCTTGGTTGATGTTGAACTCATAGAACTCGAGTGGCAAGTGAAGTGGTGACCTTCAAAGTATGCCAATCTACAAAGCCTTCGGATGATCTTTGAGTGGTGTCCGTAATTGATAATGAGGGTGAGATGGTGGAAGCAATAATGAGTTTGTATTGAAAGAGGTACCCGAAAAGGTGATGTTTCCCCCTTGGAAACAAGATAATCTGATTAAGGTGTTGATGAAGAAATTCACACACTTGGGATGGGGCCATGCCACGAGGATTGGCATGCCTACTAATAATGATTAAGGATTGAGGTAACATCGTCGAGCTGTGACATAAAATCAAGTGCTTCTTGGGAGGCAAACCAAGTGTGTTTTCTTTACTTTTGTAACCTTTTGTTGTTTTTGGTGTCTTTGTAGGGAATGCATGATGAGGTAAAATGACCAAGTGAAAAAACAAGGCAGAAAGGGGATGTGTAGAAGCCCTTGCGGTTCACACACACCATTGTGTGCATCGCATGGGGAAACACACCCCAAGATGGTGAACTGAAGAGAAAATGTTAAGTTGGCGGTGATGTGCACTGGACTGTATGGTTCACATAAGCCACTATTCACGTCGCACCTCCAACGCACACCAAGGCAGAACACTAGACCAAACTTGAGCAAGAAATCAGGTGGTGCAAAGTAATGTGCGACATGCACATAGGCTTGTGCAAAATGCATGTCACAGTGTACCAAGGTATGTTTTAAAATTTGTTTGACCTGATTGTTGACCGACCCGACCTGTAGGCCAACTCGGTGACCCTTCTCCTTCCTCTCTTCTTTTAAAACTGCCACCTTTACCTCTTTTTTCCATATTTTCAACTCAAACCTCAACATTTCTCTCTCAAAACTTCCCCAAAATCCCTCAAACTCTCCCAAATCATTCCCCCTCTTATCCAAACATCATTACTGCCAATCAATTTTGATCACCGCCATCATCTCTCCGGGTAAGAAAGTTGGTTCTCCATAGTTGCCCTTTAAAAGCTTCAATTTTTGCTCTCCTAGTCCCAATCTTCACTTGTGGTAAGTTCCCCAACATTAAATACGTGTTTTTATGATGATTGGTAACTCATATTATGAAGCATGCTCTTTTATTCTTCCATGTTGATTTTGGGCGAGATCTAAAAATTTTAGGTCCCCAATTTTGAGTTACATTGGTGTTTTGCTTAAGATTAACTTGGTAGAACTTGAACTTATGATGATGCATGTTATTGGTGGTAGTTTTTAGCCATGAAAATTGATGTTTTGTGTGAAGTCTAAGTAACCCACTTGTGTTGGTGCATAATTTAGCCCTATGATGGATTAAGTGACGTCATTCTTAAGGGAAAATCGTCATCTTCATGAGGTCTTTGTTAAAAATTGGTGTTTGGGCTGAAATTCTTACTACTTCTGCCCATGTCCTATCTTGGTTAGGGGGTTTGAAATTATTGTTATTGATTGTGCCTGATGTTTTTTAAATTAAAGGGCTTGATGTTCCCAATAATAGACGGGATAACATCCTTCTTAAGGGAAGTCGTTAAGTTCTTCTCTTGGTTTTAAATTGGATTAATGGAATCCAGGGAATTCTGAGTACCCGGAAGATTTGGTGGTCATATTAGTTTGCCCTATTGTTCATTATTAGTATTGTTGCTTCGTGCCAAGTGCTTAACACAAATCTTTCTCAATGAATCACATGCGTAACACATAAGAACACAAGGAACCAAAAAATTCCAACTGCTTCCTTGTGCATTTTGCATGTGACGCGTAGATCTTAACGTGCGAAATGTATGAGGCATCACACACTATGGTTAAAGGATGCCAGTTCACTGATTTGAAGGGTGAAGCTTGGTGCGATGTGCACTTTGGATGGTGCAAAATTTCACACCTCAAAGAAGAAATAACTATAGGTTTTTGTTAGCTCATGCGAATGCACGTGAGATGTGCACAATCCTTGGTGCATTTCACACGTGGTCCACATTAGCCATCAACTACCTGTTTTGTTTTACTTCTTCTTTGAATTCCATTCTTTTTAACTACTTAAATTCTTTTTAGCTTTTATTATTTCACATATGTCAAAAATACAAAAAGATTTTGCTTTTACTTTCAGTACTCACAATCTCCATATGCAGAATATGTCTTCTAGCAGGGGAAAGACAGGGCACAACCAAAGGAAGCTATCAGTCATGGAATAGGCAAGAATTTATTTTGGGGTTGAGGGCATGAAGGCCCTTTATGACCGTGATAGAAAAAGGACTTTCAATGAGGAGCATCGCTTCAACTTGGCTGCAGTGGGGGAGGAGCAACCCACTATCCACAAACAATTCACTGCCCAAGAGTGGAATCCATTCCAAGATATACCCGGAGGGTACCATGAGGTGGTAGTTAGTAAATTCTTTGCTGCCTATCAAGTCACGCAAGATGCCAAAGGGTATAGGGGAAATGTGAAAAGATTCCCTAATTTGGACTCAGTCACCATTCTGGGTAAGAAAGTTCGCATCACTCCAGCTAACATAAATGCCATTTATTAAGGTAACCCAATTGAACCTGCACCTGCTCTCTTGGCCAAGTTGACTGCCGAACCAAGCCATATCAGGAGACTGCCCATATTCTTGCTTCTAACACTCCGATCTGGGCCATTATAAAGGGTGGTATTCTGAGGAGGACCTTATACTTTGAAGCCCATCTCTGGTATGACCTCATCTGCATCGGATTCCTGCCATCACAAAATGATCAAAAGATAACTGAAGATAGAACCATTTTGGTTGCCACTATTATGATAGGGGAAAATGTCAACTTTAGGGAAATTGCGGCCATGGTGATAAGGAGAAAAGCACGCCGGGGTGGTGATTCGTTCCCCATCCCGGGGCTCATTAGCAAGCTTTGTGCTAAAGCTAATATTCCCTACTTTACTTGTGAAAAGGTCACCAATGCTGTTGGTGTGATTGACCTTGATAAGAAAACTAACAAGGATGCCCCTAGGTTCAAAAGGCGCAGGATAGAGGCCTCGAAAGAGGATAAGGTTGATGGTTCTGATGCTGAAGTAAATGATTCCTCTCCTTCTAGAGCATCCTCAGAAGCACCTCCCCCAGCAGCTATTGAACCTAGAGAGCCATTGACCAAGAGTGGTCTCCAAGACATGGTGGCCAAGATCTATAATCATGAGCGATAGTAGAATGACTTGGCAAATAGGCTGCATGGGTTGATTGCCAAGTCTGTCAAAAAGGCCATCAAAGGAGTGGTGGACAGCGTGAGCAAACTCTGCCAGAAGGTAGACACCATTGAGGGGGATATCAAGGCAATCCGGAAGGATATGGATAAAGAAAAAGGCAAAGCTCCAGTTGAAGAGGCAAATTTGGTGCCATTCCCACACCCGGTCACACTCTCGGTCCCTTGGATGGCTTGCTTGCAACTTATGATGATGATGAGGTGGAGCTAGATGATGATCAGAACATAGAGATTCAGTGGGTTCTTAGAGAGTCCACAGTCACTTTGCACTCCTGAAAGGGTGGTGCAGGCACTAGTGCAGAGGCAGCGGATGATGATAAGGCATAGTTCTCTAAGGAGTTGTTGCACCCCTTCTTTCTTTACTTGAGCTTAAAGAAGTAAGGGCAATGCTTCTTTTTATAGGGGTGGTGGTGTTTATTTGATTTAGTTTCCCATTTTGGGCTTGAGATATTTTTCCTTATTGCCCTTGTCGGGCCTTGACATTTATTTTCCTTTGCTTGATTTTTATTTAGCCCTTGTTGGGCATGTTGGATAATTGTGATGATATTGCCCTTGCCAGGCCTTTTTGTTATGTTTTGATGCTTTAATTGTGCCCTCGCCGGGCTTGATTTTTTTAATTTTGATTGTTTTGCTAGGTTAGTCCTATACGATTCCATTGTTTTACTACCCGTACCTTGCAAATATGTTAAGGGCCTACGCTGAGGCTTGTTCTCAAATGATTCATGAGCGCAAATTTGTAGTCACCTTTTTAATAGTAGATTAGCAATAAACTCCAAGGGTTTTCTTAATACCAAGATTTTTTCCCAAGGAGCAAAATGTTTTCCTTATTTTTCTTTTTAACATTATTTTTCTTCTTCTTTTGTTTTTGTGTCAAACAGGGTTGGTGTTTCCCTATGATAGATTGAGAGGCAATTTTCTTATGGGAAAATGCCAAGTTTTAGTTTTAATTTGAGTCCATGCTTTGCTTGTCTCAAAATGGACCCACCAAAAAAATTTCTTGGCAAGAAGTTTTTGAAAATCAAAGGAAAGAGGGAAAATGAATTTTGAGAAAAAGCATTCTCTTGTCACGATTTGCACACTCTTGATTTGGCTTGATCAATTCACAAACAAGTGTGTAATGAACTCAGAATAGCTTGTCAAAAGTCATTTGTCCCAATTGATTTTTAGACTAGTGTTGATAATTCTTGTGATGTGATGTCATGTGTGGTGAGGCTATCCTTTGATTCTTGTGCATATAGTGTCATCTAGAACTTACCCCGAGTGTGGTTCAAGGTGAAATCCTAGATGTGACTGAGCTTGGAAGATGATCTTAGGACCTTTTTGAATAGCCACTTCACCCAAATGCCTTCCCTTGACATTCCTCCCTAGTGGCTCGAAAGTGAAACATAGGCAAAAGCCTAAGTTTGGGGCGGGGGGAATTGAAATTATAACATAGGCTAAGTTTGTGGGTGTATATACTCAATGTGGAGAAGAAAAGGAATGTACTTCAAGTACAAGGTAGCACCTTATGTGAATTGAAAATTTCTCCAAAAGACCAAATGCAATGAGCCAAATGAAAAGAAAAGAATTGGTGCTACCAAGTTAAGGTGATACAAGGAGGTTGAATGATCAAGTTGAAGGGAGAAACTTGGTTTGTCTGAGGAAGAAATAAGGTGAAGTCAAAATTTAAAAATGTGAGCAGTGTTCATAATGATAAAAAAGAGCGTTAGGGAGGTTTAGTCACTTGAGTAAAATGCAATCCTCACCTTAGCCCTAGCCAACGACGTAACCCGCAAGTCGTTAGTGATTCTGAGTTTGGTCACTCTATATTAGTGGCTATTTACATGAAGGGAAAGCTTATGGTTTGACATGTGTGCACTTGAACTTCCTTGAGAGAGTGAGAGTCTTTGTGGTTCTCTTATAATCCCTTGTATTGTGAATTGCATGATTGTGAGTGGGATTATCTCTTGTGGTGAGTGGCATCATGCACTCGGATTGAAACATAAAGTCTCTATTTCAATTAAGAAGAATGAATGAGACAAATTATGTGGCGAATCTCGAGGCAAACCTTGCTGGTCCATGCCAATGACTTGAGAAGCTTAATCTTATTTTGAATGGCAAATTTCTCTGTTTTTGAATGAGAAATAAAGTCCTTTTGATGAATGTTTTGAAATGAGCAATTGCCTTGAGAATGTGGTGGTCCAAATTGAGATAAGTATTGTAGTTAAGTTTTTTATTTATTATTTTTCTTAGTTTTAGAATAGATTAATCTTTTGTGCCTTAATTGAGTTTTAGAGCATAATTCATTCCTTACCTTGTGAGTAACTTGCTTGAGGACAAGCAATAGTTCAAGTTTAAGGGTTTGATAAGTCGGTAATCTACCAACTTATTGAGCCTTTAATCATGAATTACTGCTATGTTTGATAATATTTAGAGATTCTTATGGCCTTTATTGATGTGAATACAGGTACTCTTGGTGAAAAGTAGAAAACAAGGTATTGGAATAGAAACTTCCAAATATGTCACTTGAAAATGGACAAAAATGCCCTTAAGGCGATGTGCAACACGATGTGCGGTTGCACCACGTGTTGTGCACGTTACACGTTGCCAGTCCACAGACCAGTGATGCTAGTTGACTCCATGGTGATGTGCAAAGGGGAGGTGCGGATCACACATAGCATTGTGCGAATCGCATAGCGGCCGCACCTCTTGACATATTATTCCTTGTTTTTTTTCACCTTCACACTTCAACTCTTTTTAGCTCTTTTGGGTTAAATTCCTTTGTTTTCTCCTCTCGACCAAGAGTACCTGCATTTTCATAAATAAAGGCACTAAGCACCTTTAAATCTCATCAAAACATGACAATAATTCATGAATAAAGGCTCAATAAGTTGGTAGATTACCAACTTATCAAACCCCCAAACTTGAACTATTACTTGTCCTCAAGAAAGATACTCACAAAGTTAGGAATGAATTATGCTCTAAAACACAAGGGTGTACACAAGATTAATTCTAAAATCTAAAAACTAAGAAAACTACAAACAAAAGACTCACACAAAAAGACTCAACTATAATGCTTATCTAAATTTGGACCACCACATTCTCAAGGTAAGTGCTCAATTCAAAACATAAATTCAAAAGGACTTCATTTCTCATTCAAAAGCGGGGGAATTTGTCATTTCAAAACAAGATATTCAAGATTCTCAAGTCATTGGCATGGTCCTTCAAGGTTTGCCTCGAGATTCACCACACAACTTGTCTTATTCATTCCTCCTAATTGAAATAAAGACTCCATCATTCATTTAAAGTGTGTGATGCCACTCACCACAAGAGAGAATCCCACTCACAATCATGTAACTCATAATACAAAGGGATTAAAAGAGAACCAAAAAGACTCACTCCCTCAAGGAAGTTCAAGTGCACACACCATGAACCATAGGCTTGTCCTTTATGTAATTGACCACTAATGTAGAGTTACCAAGCTCAGAATCACTAAGGACTTGTGGGTTACTATGTTGGATAGGGCTAAGGTGAGGATTGCATTTTTCTCAAGTAACTAAACCTCCCTAATGCTCTTTGTGATCATTCAAACACACCATTCACATTTTCAAATAATAACTTCACCTTATTTATCCCTCTCACAGCCCAAAGTACCCCTTCAACTTGATCATTCAACTTCTTTTATCACCTTTTCTTGGTAGCACCATTTCCTTCTTTTCTTTTCATTTTTTCATTCATAGGACACTTTGAAGCAATTTTTCATTTCTAGCGTATGGTGCTACCTTGCATTGAAACACAACCTTTTCTTCTACAAATTGGTTCATGCACCCCAAAACTTAGGCTTTTGCCTATGTTATCATTTCAATTCTCCCAAACTTAGGCTTTTAGCCTACATTTCACTTTTGAGCCATTAGGGAGGATGAGTGCCAAAATTGAGGCTCCAAAAAGGATCAAGGTTTCAACTCAGTGTCAAAGAAGGATCACAAGCTCAAAGAGGGTTCACAAGGGACTATGTACAGAGAAGTTAGTTTGGGTAAAGTGACTATTCAAAAAGAGCCTAAGATCATCTTTCAAGCTTAGTTACATCTAGGATTTTACCTTGAATCACATTCGCGGAAAGTTCTAAACAAAACATGCACACAAGAATGAAGTATAGCCTCGCCACACAATGCATCACAACACAAGAACTTCACAATATGTCTCATAATGAATTTGGACAAATGATTTTTGACAAGCTATTCCAAGTTCTTTTACGCACTCATTTGTGAATTGATCAAGCCAAACGGAGAGTGTTCAAGTCATGACAAGAGAATGCTTAAATCAAAATTATTTTCCCTCTTTCCTTCAATTTTCAAAAAATTACTTGCCAAGTGTTTTTTTTGGTTGGCCCCATTTTGGACAAGAAAAGCAAGGACTCAAATTAACACTAATACTTGGCATTTTCCCTTAAGAAAGTTGCCTCTCAATTTATCATAGGAAAACACCAACCCAGTTCGACACAAAAATACACAAAAGAAATAAAACAAAAATAAAATAAATAATTTTCTCCTTGAGAAAAAACTATGGTATGAAGAAAACCCTTGGAGTTTATTCACTAGTCTACTATTAACAAGGCAACCAAAATTCAAAAGCACTTCATGAATCATTTGAAATCGAGCCTCGGCGTAGGCACTAAGCACATTTGCATGGCACGGGTAGTGAAACAATGAATCATGCAAGACTAACCCGACATTCATAACAAAACATCAATATGCTAAATCAAACCCAACAAGGAAATAATTAAGAACATAACAACCACAAATGAATAATAAGACATGACTCACATTGGCTTAAACACTACATACAGCCCCCACAACCTAAACAAAGCATAGCCCTCAATTTAAAAAATTATACAAAAACATGAATGTCAATGACTCCCTAGTGGATCTAACACTAATGATGATTTCTTCGTGCATAAACATGGTAGTGGGTCCTTTAGGGCCGAGGTGGTAATAGTGGAGGGATGTAGGCATGTTCTCAATCTATCTGGAATCCTTCCACTGAGGGAATCAATGGGTCCTCCCAAACCTAAAGGAGGCCAGACAGTTCTACAATCTCCCACTTATCCTGATAAGTCATCATTTCATGGTACGAAGGAAATAGGGCTGTCCAACTAGGTGTCGGTCAAGGATCTTGGGCTGGCATGTGATGTAAGGGTTACAGTATCATAGATGGCTCTGGTGGCATCACAACATCTTTAGCTTGTATGATACCTATGGATTTTGGTTATGGCTGAACTAGTCTGTGGGATATCATCTACCGACTAATCATCTGGCGGACTCCTAGCCATTGGAGGTGAGGGGGAGTCCAAAAACTACTAAAAACAACTCAAAAAGGGACGGATATAAAAGCGACGGATGGCGTCACTTCTGAAAAGCGATGGAAAAAGTTACGCTGTCCGTCACTTTTCTATTTTTTTTTTAATTTATATTTTTTTTTACAAAAGCGACGGACAGCGTCTCTATGTCCGTCACTTTTTTTGGTGTATTTTTACACCAAAATTATTTACAAATAATTAATTTTTATTTTTTATTATAAGCGACGGACAACGTCGGAATTATTAAAAAAAATTAAAAAATAATTTTAAAGAAAGTGACGTTGTCCGTCGCTTTCTTTAAAATTTAATTTATATTAAAAATAACTTTAACCTTTTGAATTAGGTTCTTGAATATAAGTTTTTTTAAGTTAAGCTTTTTTAAGTTAAGTTTATTAGTTTAAATTGTTAGTTTTGAGTTAAGAATTAGTTTTTAACTTTAGGAATATGATTTTTTGAACTAGAATTAGGTTAGTTCTTGAATTTAGAATTATGTTCTTGAATTAGATTATTAACTTGAATTTGAAAACTTTGAATTTGAAATAGGTTCTTGAATTAGTTTTGGGTTTTGTTTTAGAATCTTGAATTAGTATTTAACTTTAACATTTTGAATTAGGTTCTTGAATCTTAGTTTTTTTAAGTTAAGCTTTTTTAAGTTAAGTTTTTTAGTTTAAATTGTTAGTTTTGAGTTAAGAATTAGTTTTCAACTTTAGGAATGATTTTTTGAACTAGAATTAGGTTGGTTCTTGAATTTAGAATTATGTTCTTGAATTAGATTTTTAACTTGAATTTAGGAACTTTGAATTTGAAATAGGTTCTTGAATTAGTTTTGGGTTTTGTTTTAGAGTCTTGAATTAGTATTTAACTTTAACCTTTTTAATTAGGTTTTTGAATCTTAGTTTTTTTAAGTTAAGTTTGTTAGTTTAAATCTTTAGTTTTGAGTTAAGAATTAATTTTCAACTTTAGGAATGATTTTTTGAACTAGAATTAGATTGGTTCTTGAATTTGGAATTATGTTTTTGAATTAGATTATTAACTTGAATTTGGGAACTTTGAATTTGAAATAGGTTCTTGAATTAGTTTTGGGTTTTGTTTTAGAATCTTGAATTAGTATTTAACTTTAACCTTTTGAATTAGGTTCTTGAATCTAAGTCTTTTTAAGTTAAACTTTTTTAAGTTAAGTTTGTTAGTTTAAATTTTAGTTTTGTTTAAGAATTAGTTTTCAACTTTAGGAATATGATTTTTGAACTAGAATTACGTTGGTTCTTAAATTTGGAATTATGTTCTTGAATTAAATTAATAACTTGAATATGGGAACTTTGAATTTGAAATAGGTTCTTGAATTAGTTTTGGATTTTGTTTTAGAATCTTGAATTAATATTTAACTTTAACCTTTTGAATTATGTTCTTGAATCTTAATTTTTTTAAGTAAAGCTTTTTAAAGTTAAGTTTGTTAGTTTAAATTGTTAGTTTTGAGTTAAAAATTAGTTTTCAACTTTAGGAATGATCTTTTGAACTAGAATTAGGTTGGTTCTTAAATTTAGAATTATGTTCTTGAATTAGATTATTAACTTGAATTTGGGAACTTTGAATTTGAAATAGGTTCTTGAATTAGTTTTGGTTTTGTTTTAGAATCTTGAATTAGTATTTAACTTTAACCTTTTGAATTAGGTTCTTGAATCTAAGTTTTTTTAAGTTAAGTTTGTTAGTTTAAATTGTTAGATTTGAGTTAAGAATTACTTTTCAACTTTAGAAATATGATTTTTTGAACTAGAATTAGGTTGGTTCTTGAATTTGGAATTATGTTCTTGAATTAGATTATTAACTTGAATTTGGGAACTTTTTGAATTTGAAATAGGATCTTGAATTAGTATTTAACTTTAACCTTTTCAATTAAGTTCATCAATCTTAGTTTTTTTGAGTAAAGCTTTTTTAAGTTAAGTTTGTTAGTTTAAATTGTTAGTTTTGAGTTAAGAATTAGTTTTCAACTTTAGGAAAGATTTTTTGAACTAGAATTAGGTTGGTTCTTGAATTTGGAATTATGTTCTTGAATTAGTTTATTAACTTGAATTTGAAAACTTTGAATTTGAAATAGGTTCTTGAATTAGTTAGGGTTTTGTTTTAGAATCTTGAATTAGTATTTAACTTTAACCTTTTGAATTAGGTTCTTGAATCTTAGTTTTTTTAAGTAAATCTTTTTTAAGTTAAGTTTGTTAGTTTAAAATGTTAGTTTTGAATTAAGAATTAGTTTTCAACTTTAAGAATGATTTTTTGAACTATAATTAGGTTGGTTCTTGAATTTGGAATTATGTTCTTGAATTAGATTATTAACTTGAATTTGGGAACTTTGAATTTGAAATAGGTTCTTGAATTAGTTTTGGGTTTTGTTTTAGAGTCTTGAATTAGTATTTAACTTTAACCTTTTGAATTAGGTTCTTGAATCTAAGTTTTTTTAAGTTAAGCTTTTTTATGTTAAGTTTGTTAGTTTATGTGATGACCCTTCCAGTCATCTTTGCGTTTTCACATTTATTGCACTGTTAGAGCCTTCCTATAGCAGCTCCAAATCATTTGTTACTTGCTGGACCGGTAGCTCGGTGCCCTGGTCGTTCGTTTGGTTGTTTTAGCCGTTTGCCTATTTTAGAGCTTTAAACTTAGAATATCATTGACTTTAGTCAACATTTTTAGCTAACGTGGTCGGAATTGAATTCTGACAGTTCCTTTAGCTCCGGAGCAATGAGTTTGGTATAGTTGGACCTTTAGTTGAGGCCTGAGAACTTCTGGTGTGGATTTTGTGTGGTTTTCTCAGTTTTCAAGCTATTTGGAGTTGAAAGTGTAACTTTGGGTGACTTTTGATGATTGGAGTGTCGGATTCAAAGTCCGATAATTCCATCAGCTCCGAATGTTGAGTTTGGGCTAGGAAGATGGTTGGTTCAGGTTCCGGGTGAGTCAGACTCATTTAGAGCCTTTGAGTTCCGTTTTGTTAGTGTTGACTTGGGTCAACATTTTTCCAAAACGACCTCATATGGAAGTTTCATCGATTCTGTTGATTCCAGAATGTCGTTTCCACTCTATTAGCACTATTGGTTTTTGAATATCGGTTTCCGATTGTGCCAAGAATGTCCCGTTGAGTTTTCCAAAAAGTGCAGAAAAACAGCTGCGGGCAACAACTATTTATTGCTGTCATCTCGTTTTTTTCCAGCCTTTCTCCTCATTTTTCTCACTCTAAAACTCAAAAATCTCTCCATCATTTTGCTCCAATTCAGTTCTAAACCTTGGGAAATTATTTGTTGATCGATTATCTATAGTTCTTTGCCTCTTGGTAAGTCAACTTCCCCAACTTCCCTTCTTTGGTTTTTCTTTTAATTCCTCCATTGATGTTCATCCAAAGCTTGGATTTTGTGATAGATTCTTCCCCCTAAGCTTGTGCATGTTCGGGGGTGTGATGTTATATCCATCTTGGGCTGATTTTCCGTCGTTTTGGTAAGTAATTCTTGTCCAATTTACGTTTTTATTTCTGAAATTTCCATTCTTTAATCCCCAACTTGGGAGGGCTGTTTTGGTACCCTTCCCTTGTCCAATTATAGTCAAATTTGGAGCATGCCTTCTTGGCAACGTTGGGGTCATCGTGGTTCTTTTCATTTTTGGTTTCGGGTTATGGGCCTCACAGACCCACTTTTGACCCGGATATCGACCCAACTACAATTGTAGAAATATGGGTATCGTTAAACTAGTCTTAACAATTTATTCATGAATTTGATAGTTTGATTCTCGTTCGGAGCTTCTTGGAGTAGCTCATCCTCGGATATCGTCATTCCCGCAGCTTGTCGTCGGACGACAGGTAGGTTACGACTTAACTCCCTAGACTTCTCATATATCGGGTAAAATTGTACTAGTTGGCATCCTTGGGTTGGGTTATTAGGTTGGTACCACAGACCTTGACCGCTTATCCATGATTCATCTTATTTCTTTCCTCCGTTGTGTGTAATATTCCTATTAGTTGATATATTTATTACCCTTGTGACCCCGTGAGGGCTTGTTGACTCTGGAACTGTCACGACCCAATTTATCGGTCATGATGGCACCTACAATCCCCGGTAGGTGAACCAATCCCCGTAGCCCAGAACAGTTAGTAATGGGCTACTATCTAACAAATAAGAGAACAAGACGAAGAGAACAGATAAAAGGACTATAAATACATACATATGCGGAAACTAAACCAAACCCCAAGACCTGGTATCATAGTATAGAGCCCCAACTACATACATGGAGTGCAACTAATCCAAAAAAATATATACAGATGTCTCTGAATGGTAATAGAGTACATGAAGCAAAAGATAAACTAAAGCTAGGCTCCGATCGCCAAGAGCTCACCCTCAGCCTGAAGTAGTCCCCAACAGATCTCCAAGCATGAATCACAGAGATCTAACGGCGATGGCCCACGCTAGGATCTGCACCCAAAGATGCAGGGGGTAGGGGTGAGCACCAAATGCGAAGCATAAGGTACCCAGTAGGTATCATAGGCCGACTGGGCACATATAAGATAAAAGAGCAGTAATAGACAGAATAGAAGCAAGTAGTCACAGAAATCAACGAAAGGTAAACAGGAACTAGCCCAGAGGGAAATCAACAGAACCACATATGAGGCTAGTAAGCAGAATATACACACTATAGGCACAGGTGAAAGTAAGAAATAACGCACCTGGGGTCCTTGCAATAACAGCGTATACAAAATAAGTTTACAAAATGAACGGTATACCGGTAACCTCAAGAGTAGAAAGAAGAGAGAAAGAGTAATAATAGGCATGCTCAGAGACATGGATCAAACTCAACTATTCATACCAATCTCATACTTATCTATAATAGAGAACAATTCTATAAGTAAATAGCAAAAGTCTACCTACAGTCCCCTGGCCGCCCATACAACCGAGGAACACAAACAAGTGAAAACAAACCCTCCGGCATCCCATACTACCGGAGCGTACAATCAACAAACAACAAACAAGGGTGGAGCCTCAAACAATGAATGATATGATGCATGAAGATCTCAAGTGCCATGGTATCTCTATATGTACCTCCTCCGGCGTCGATCCGGCCCAGCAGGTAGGTTCCAATGAAGGACACTGCCCGTATACCTCTACTCCACCGTATACCCCTCCTCCGGCATACGCAGCCCATAGCCCCTGGCCCGGATGGCAAGGTCCATGGAGGTCCCAGACCCCATACTAAAACTCAGTATCAGAACATGTCATCCGGAAGCAAGTCCGGTATCAAGATAGAGACCCAGTCTCGAATATGCATGCCCAGACCCTGTCCAGGACTAAAGTAGTAGGAAAATATCTCAAAAAAAAACCCTCCAAGGGTGCCCGGG